>SJYV01017288.1:808441-818624 GCA_006410875.1 Neotragus pygmaeus
CCCAGGCAGTTGTATCATCACTAAACAAGGAACCCAAGCATCATGGTAAAAAGGAGAGTTGACGCTGATTTTACCTGTGTCTCCACTCTGGCTTTATCAATTAAAGTCTTAGCATCAGCAATTAGCCCACTCATGGCACAACCTGCAATGTAAAAGCAACAGTGACCCAGTAAGCCAAATCCTTGTAGAACTCTTTCATCCACTCAGGAAACAACTGAAATTTTAGAGTGAAACCATGGCAGCCAACCAGCAATCCCACAGCACTATACCCACAAGATTAAATGAGCAAGTATCTGCACTGAACACAAGTATAATTATATCACCGACAATAACCATCCACAGTGACACAGAAGTCTAGCTATTAAGAGAGGAGACAGAGAAGGACAGCTAATCAAACATGAGTTGTCATATTTACATACTCAAACATTCCTTTAGCACTCTGTAGCCCATGCAAGCACTAACACTCCAATAGGAAAAATAAGGAAAAAAATTTTTTTTAAATAACTATCTCACTATGAGCTACAGTGGAACACCCTAAAGTAAAATAAAAAATCTCACTTCCTGGCCAAACACCAACTAGTTATAGTAGAGATGGCCCAGGAAGCCAAGATTATAGCTATTACTTAACATGTCTTGACTCAAATCCAAATTTCCAGCCTAGGTCTCACTCCCACAGTTCAGACCTACAAAGCCAAATGACTCCCTTAATATATCTGTATGGAGAGACCACAGATTCAACTCATTTCCCTTCTTGACTCCATCTTCTTCCCTGGCCCTCATAACCAATCAAAAATCCCAAATTCTATCGATCACTATCTGATTGGCCTGTCTGGTATTAATCCTTACCTTGCCGATGTCCAGCCACTTCCTTGGCTAAAGCCCTCCTCATCTCTTTATTTAGACTGTGAAGAAATTTTCTGACCTGGTCTCCCTGCCTTCAGTTTCAGTCCCGTTCACTCTACCTTCAACACTACTGTCAGAATGGTTTTTCTAAAATCCTAATCTGATCATGTCACCTCAATGCATACAATCTTTGATGTCAATGCAAAAGGATCAAGTTTAAGCTCTTTCGTATAGTAAAAAGGACTTTCACTCTTTGATCCCAGACTCATTTCTTACCATGTTATACTTCCCATTCATCCCAAATTGCCGGTGCCAGGGTATTTTATATTTTACACCATCACAGGTTTGCTCTTTTCTATACCCTCTTATCACAAAGCTCTCCCCTGCTACACCCAGACACTTACTCGCTTGGTAAACACCTCCTTATCCTTTAGAATTCAGCTCTGCTCAAGCGTCACCTTTATGGAATTATGGTCTGAAAGCCTCACTACCACGGGCTCCAAGCAAAACTAAGTATTTCCCCAGTTATACTCCTATTGAGCATATGCCACAGTCTTTCTTAATATCTGCTGCTGCTGCTGCTGCTAAGTCGCTTCAGTCGTGTCCGACTCTGTGCGACCCCATAGGCGGCAGCCCACGAGGCTCCCCTGTCTCTGGGATTCTCCAGGCAAGAATACCGGAATGGGTTGCCATTTCCTTCTCCAATGCATGAAAGTGACAAGTGAAAGTGAAGACGCTCAGTCCTGTCCGACTCTTAGCAACCCCATGGACTACAGCCTATCAGGCTCCTTCATCCATGGGATTTTCCAGGCAAGAGTACTGGAGTGGGATGCCACTGCCTTCTACATCACTTAATTGCNCAAGTGAAAGTGAAGACGCTCAGTCCTGTCCGACTCTTAGCAACCCCATGGACTACAGCCTATCAGGCTCCTTCATCCATGGGATTTTCCAGGCAAGAGTACTGGAGTGGGATGCCACTGCCTTTTACATCACTTAATTGCATTGACTTATTTACATGTTTATCTCTGTGATTAAACTGCATGCTCCTAGAACACAAAGGACTATGTCTATGTCTTTTTTCTGTGTCCCGGCTGTTTAGCACAAAGTCTGGCACACAGTAGATTGTCAGTTTGTTGAATGAAGTGACCCTGACCTATCACCAAAAGGTAGATGAGATGGCTTGAGATAGACACAATGTTCTAATCCTTAAAGACTAAATCTCAGTTTCTCTATCTATGAAAGAGATAGTGTCAAGCTTCCTTCGTCACCATGGCATTTGGTTGTGATGTCTTCAAGCAATTAATTATTTTATCAATGTTTCATTAATTAGATGAATAGATAGGTTAAGAAAATGTGGGCAGTCAACTAAAATGCCATGCTATAAAGAACTACTCCTTATGTTGCCGTGATGCCAGAAGCTACAGGAGGGGAATTTATCTGAGACCTAAAAGGGGAGGAAAGGAAGGCAGGGGGAGACAGAATACAATGATAAATCTGAAAACGGAGGAGGAGCAGCGATCTGGGTCAAAGTCTATTATCTTTCTACTCTCTGCACCTTAGTCACTCTGAAGATCTTTAAGATTTCTCTTTTCTCAGTGGACACCCCTAGCTTTCCACACGATAATTCTGCTCCAGGTGGCCTCCTAATGTTATACATCCATGAAGACCCAGCCATCATAGGGAACTGGCCTATGATTCAACTTTTACATACTTCAATAACCATCACGTTTGCCAAGCCTAAATTTGAGGGAGAAAGGAGCTTCTGGGAGTAGGTGAATCCTACAACTGCTTCCTACTACTCATATTATGCACAATGGCCTGGAAAGCAACAGCTAACAAGGGAATAAGATGTTCACCTAATGAACCTCCCTTGGAGCATCAAAGAAGACTGATGAACTCAGCAAGATCCTACAGAACAATCTTCCCCTACTTCTTACCTATGTGAGCATCAATCTCTACAATTTTCTCAATGCTGCTGGGCTCCATGAGTGGAGAGGTAATTCTCTTCTCCACAGCTAGGCATACACCCTCTGATGTCTGGATCCCGATGGCTGTGGAACCAAGCTAAAGAAAAACAGGTTATGTTATCATGGAGAAGTCAAAGAATAGTCTCACCTACTCACCAGAAATCTCTCTGTTTATCTTCACAGGATTGAAGCTTCAATCAGCCATATCTAGTACACAGGACAGGAGTCCCCTAATAAATAATGTACTACTCCTGTCAGTGGTAAGACCATTGATTTACAGAATTCTGTGCTTGTAAAGGGGAAGTTTTATTATAAGGTCTTCAAAATGTCTGGAAAACAATCAACTCTAGTGCCAGTTTTTTGGAGAGGGGCAGGTTCTAAAGTCCTAAACACAGTGGATGAGAAATAATACAACTGTAATGTTGCTTTTGGACTTGGTATCTTTTTACCTCTGCTACCTTGAATTATCCCAAAAGGTGATATCCCTCAAATCTATGTGACCTCCAGAAAAAAATTTTACTTAAACAATTTTAAAACAAAAAAGGAAAGAAAGAAAAGGAAACATCACCACCAACATAAAAGTCTCTCTCAAGGTCACTAGCAGTCTACAATATAGCTTGATTTCATCCCTCCAGCTGCACAACACCATCCTAGTCAACCACCCTTCATCTCACATCTGCAAAATGGGGGTAATAATATCTATACATCAAGAAAGGTAAACACACCAATACATAAAATACTTAAAATGGCAACTTAGACATAATAAATGAGCAACAGATGTTAGCTGTTTTATGTGCCAAGATGACTTCAACAGCTTCCTACTTAGTCTCCCCATCTTTACTCTCTCTCCCGATGCATTGTTCATGGATAGCCAACTGATACAATAATATGCTATTTTCATTATACTTCTTCTGTGAAGAACCAATGTTTCCCTATACTGCCTACACATAAAATCCAAGCAAGCTTCCAGAGTTCTCAAAACCTAATCATACTTTTCTCTTCCAACTTTATTACGCATTATCCTCTAACCAGATCCCCCTGTTGCAGCCAAATCCATTTTTTCATGCCATCTGCACCCTGCATCTGCACCTGTACCGTCACCCCTGGAATATACTCTTCCCTTTTCCAATCCAAATCCCACCCCATCATTCATAACATCTCCCAGGACTATATGTGCTCACTTCTCTAAATAATCATTTTTTTCACTTAGTTCTACAAAGCAATGACTGTCAGTGTGAGCATCACATTCCTGGAGTCTGTTATCACAAAGTATTTGAATGAATTTCATGAATCATTGTGCATAACATGCTTTCAACAAATATGCAGACTGAATGATCATACCTCATACATATCTGTATTATTTTTCAAATGTACAAAGTTATGACCTTATTTTTGTTGTTGAGTCACTAAGTTGTGTCTGACTTTTTGTGACCCCATGGATGGTAGCATGCCAGGCTCCATGGGGCTGTCCAGGCAAGAATACTGGAGTGGGTTGCCATTACATTATTTACAAGTGTTACTAAATGTATATACCTGCTTTTCATTGTATATTTTCTTAATCCACGGTACATGCATAACTGCAGGAAATGAACTGCCAAAGAATTTTATGTAAAAAATGAATGCTCTTACTTCTGAGTAAAGGTGTAGACTGAATATGTACATTAGCTCCACTCCTTCCCCAAGCCTGAGGATAGGAGATTAAAGGACTTAAGCATGGGTAGGATAAATACACTAGGACAAAAAGAAAGGCAAAGCCACAGAAACAGCAAAATTTTCAAGAAAGAAGGTGGGGAAGTGATAATTTACTTAGCAGACGCAAGAAACCCAAATCTTCAGCTAAGTAAAGAAAGTACAAAAGCAACCTGATTTATATCACAGGACCACCCCACTGCTGGTGCTCAAAAAGGGACTGATGGCAACAAGGACCTTTGGGAATAGAAGTGGAACAGCTAAAAATTACAAGATTAGTTCAGTGTGAGCTTAAGAAACAGATTTCCAGATCCCTTACTCCACACTGTAAAGCTAGAGTATGCCTCCCACTCCCACTCTTGCAGATGACTCTGGAAAGCATAAAATGAGGGTGTGTCTACATTGGAGGACACCAAGCATGTTCAAAGGCAGGAGTACTACTGTCAAAACAAGGGGATTAGGTAAAAATTGACAAGCTTAATGTTACAAATCCCAGCCTTCTTCCCCTACACTGCTCTCGGAAGTGAGTAGCCAAAAATACCCTTCAGGCATGATATGAGAAGAGGCAGTTTTCTCTACAGCAGGAGTTTTCAAATTTTCTGATCCAAATCTATATTAAGAAATATATTCTACATCAGGGACCAAAATGTACAAATAGATACAAAGAAACAAATATAATAGAAACAAAGCTTCATGAAAAAAAGAAAAGAAATCATCAACACTATGGGCAAGGCATCCTGAAATCCATTGCTCCATTCCACTTAAAAAGAGACATGTTCCTGCTGCCGCTGCTGCTAAGTCGCTTTAGTCGTGTCCGACTCTGTGCGACCCCATAAACGGCAGCCCACCAGGCTCCTCAATCCCTGGGATTCTCCAGGCAAGAACACTGGAGTGGGTTGCCATGTCCTTCTCCAAGAGATGCTCCTACTACCTGCTAAATTGACCCAATGCCCACTAATTCAAGATCTGCAGTTCAAAAAAATGTATCTAAAGAATCTAGCTAGTTCAAGGGTAAAAAAAAAAAAATCTAAAGAAAAATTTTAAATCCTTGAAGAATTAAAGGATTCTCAATTCTTTAATAAAGCAGACATGAGAAATCCAAATCTTAAGCTAAGCAAAGAAAGTCTGGAAGCAATCTGATTTATATCACATCATTTTAAGGATAAAATGATAAAACAATGCAAGAGGGAGTTAAAGGAAGATGACAACAGAAGATCCTAAATGTACAGCCATGCCGCAGGCCCAGAGAATCAGTCAGGTTGGAGCAGATCAGAGGCTCAAAGATTCCTTAAGAATCTTTTAACGGGATACTTAATATGCCTGGCTGTTTTGAAAGGATATACATAACTTGGAGACCTTGGGGATGAATTATTGATATCTACATACCAAATCAGGCAAATTTTTAAAGAAGAATGATTAACTCTCAGGAAAACAATATTGTGAGGAAACAGAAAAACAGCTCAGGTAGCTGGTCCATCATTTTCTGCCCACTCTACTACAGTGCTTCCACCTTCACTTCTACATCTTCAACCAAGAATCTGCTTTGCCCTTTTCCAGACTGTCATACAACCATTTCCCCCAACACACACTTTTTAGAAGAGGTAATTCAGAGGGAAGCACAACAGTTCTCTTCAAATATGTGGGCAATTGTCTTACGGAAGAGGTTTAAACATCCTGTATGGTTCAAGGGTAAAACTAGGGCCAATTGAAGAAAATTTCATGAAGCTAGGATAAATTTCTAAACCATTATGACCTATTTTCAAACAGAATGAGCTATCTAGTGAGAAAATATTCTGTCACTAGAACTACAAAAACAGAACCTGTTTGGGGATGTAGAGGTGATTGAAACAGTGAAGAGCTGGACTAGATCAGTAATTCTCAACCCTTGCTAGACACTAGAATCACCGAGGGAGTCCTTAAAATACTGATGCCTGGACCTCATTCCCCTCAATCTAACTTTAATCAGAATTCAGACTATCCACAATACAACAAAGAGAAAATCCCACATAACTAAATTTCAGTATACAGTTTACTTTCTAATTTTTGGAAAACTGGTTTGAACTATTCAATTTTGTTGTTAGATTACAGAACACATCTCTTATTCAGTCCCAAAAATATCCAGTACAAATTGACAAATTTACCAACAAGAATACAGGTGATCAGTTAAATAATTTGTTCAAGATGACAAAATATCTCGCAGGTGCTAACTCAGAAATTCTATACCCCTCTCTTTATAGTTAAGAACATTACAAACACAAACATGTCCTTCCAACCCTACTAAGAAAAAGCTACTTACATAACTGTGAAGCAGTAATTTGTTTAAAAAGCTTTCAAATAGTTGGGACTCAATCTGTTATAAAAATGGTTAATTGTGCTCAACACTATAAATCAACTATACTCCAATTAAAATATTTTTATGGTTAACGGTGATTGATTAAAGGAAGATAAAGAACATTTTCTAAAGAAATTATTTAAATACATTTACTCCAAATGCTCTGCCAGCAAAGCATTAAACATGAAATTTCAAAAACTATCCCACTTGATACTACTTGATACTATACCTTGATAGCCTCAATGGCATATTCAACTTGAAATAATCTTCCTTCAGGAGAAAAAGTATTCACACCCCTAAAATTTAAAGAAAAAAAGGTATTAAAATTTTCAGAGAAAAGAAAAAACACACACACAAAAAACCACATAGAGACATTAAACTCAAGTTCCCTGACATCTAGCTCAAATGTGCACATTGTCATTATTCTCTTTTAACCACAACAATCTTCTATTTTTGGGTACATTAACAGTTTTTCAAGAGAATGGAACCTATATACAGAACACTTCTATCCCACTCCCAGAGTATCTTCAAACTGATCAAATGAGAGTAGGCGACTTTCTGCCTCAAGCCTGAATCAATTTGGAATCCCTTTGGTAAATTCATGCCCCCAAATTATCAGGTAATTCTTAAGAAAATGTGCATTTATCCTTATCCTCTTTCCATTATGAGAATTTGACATTTCTTTTTAGTAGAAATCAGCCTCAGGGACATTTCTCTGTTTATTCGTATGAATTAGTATTGTTATCGCAACAACAGACAGATCTGTGTGGCTCCTAAAACCTAACCTGATTAATTCACTCAGTATGTTATCTAATTATATGCCAGAATGCTCTTCTCTCTTAAACAATTCCCAACCTTTCCTTGCTCCAGTCTGTTAGAAATTCCTTTGGAGAAGAGGCAGCATAGTATTAGCTATACAAGCTTTCAGCACGTGATGGACACTAAGAATATTTGAACAAATAAAAGCAAATAGTTGTGTTCCTTGGTTTATGGAATCTGGAGTTTATAACATGTAACTATCATGATAAAGAGCAGTGTTTTCAAATTCATCAAAAACTTTCTTCCCCCAAAAGAAACGTGTGTGTATGTAACTCCTAAACAAAAAACAGATAATAAAGGCTGATGTTTACTCCATGTCTACTATATGCCTAGCACTGTTATAATCCTAGAAATGACAACACACTTAATCCTCAAACAATCCCATGAAGTAAACTAAAGCAGATACTATTTTAGAGAAGAGGAAACTGAGACACAAAGAGGTTGAGTAATTTGCCCAAAGTCACTCAGCATGTGAGAACCAGAGCTGGAATGAGAATTTAGGTAATCCCACTACAGAGACGAAGCTTCTAACTATCAGGACTCAAAGGAGAATCTCACCATTCCAGCCTCTCATTTTCCCCAGAGGTGCTTTCCTTAAGGTCATTTAAAAGGAAATTTATGACTTTAAAGAACAGTTTTTTAAAAATCACTGAGAGGGACGTCAGGGCTTAAATCTGGGATTAAATTCTAGTTGTGTCACCTACTAACTTTCCTTCTCTCAAATGCAAAAAAAAAAAAAAAAAAANATTAGTAGAATCCATCACCTTAATATGACTTCATCTATCAGTATTCTCATGATTTGGTGATCTACTATACCGATGTTGAAATATTTAGCCTCCACACCACATCCCCCTCCCCCAAAAAAAAAAAAAAAAAAAAAAAAAAACAACCTATCCTGCTTCTGTCACAATACAATTGGTATTGAATGGCACAGATTATGAAAGTGAAAGTTTAGTCGCTCAGTCAGTCGTGTCCAAATCTTTGCGACCCCATGGACTGTAGCCTACCAGGCTCCTCCGTCCACGGGATTTTCCAAGCAAGAGTACTGGAGTGGGGTGCCATTTCCTTCTCCAGAGGATCTTCCTGACCCAGGGATCAAATCTGGATCTCCCACATGGTAGGCAGATGCTTTACGGTCTGAGCCATCAAATTACTCTGTGAATATGAATACAGTATTTTTGCTGTAATTCAGGAACTTCATCCTGGTGAAGTATTCCCATATCTTCTCTAATATGGGCTCTGCTCTTGGCCCTCTTTTCAAACTTTCCCTGGGTTATTTCATCTATGCTAAGCACTAACTACTTCCAAATCTCTATTGCCAGCTTGACCTCTCCTCGTTAATCTGAACGTCTTCTGAGCATTTCCACATGGATATCCCACCAATACCAAACACTTAACACTTTCCAATCTGATATATCTTAAATCCAGTCATCCTTTCGAAATCAGCTCCACCTGCTGCCATTCCTACTTCATTGTTTACTTTGAAACACCTCCCTGCTCCCAGTTTCCCAGCTCCCAGTTTCCCAAGCGAGAAAGTTCTGAGTGACTTGACCCAGTGCTTCCCTTCTCCCATATCAGTGCACGAGTGCCCAGTCTCTTCAGTCGTGTTGGACTCTGCGAATGCATCGACTGGAGTCCAGCAGGTTCCTCTCTGTCTGTGGGATTTTCCAGGCAAGAATACTGGAGTGGGTTGCCATTTCCTCCTCCAGGGGATCTTCCCGACCAAGGGATGAACCTACAGCTCCTGTGTGGGCAGGCAGATTCTTTACCGCTGAGCCACCTGGGATGCCCTTTCCCATATTAACCATATGCCAAATCATATTAATTTAAATCAGTTCCTCCCCCACAGTAACTCAACTCTCCCTTCCATTCTCAATGCCCTCATTACCCTTCACCTAACTATAACAGCCATCTAACTGGTATTGACTCTTTCCTCTAATTCAGTCAATTAATTTCTATAATACAATTATGACTATGTAACTTAAAATGACAATTAATGGCACAAAATAAGACCCAAACCCTTCAACTTCAAATTAAAAACCACCCAATACCTAGCACCAGTGTTTTTCTCTGAACTCCCCCTATTCCCATATGTGCATCATATGTGCCAGAAGCCTAGAATTTTCCCAAACATGAACTGTGCTTTCCCATGGTCCCTCCTCTGTTCATCTTATATTCTCTGCCTCAAAACTATTGAATCTTTCTGTGCATATTTATTAAATTCTTACTCCTGAACTCAGTTTAAATATCAATTCCTTCTGAAGTTTTCCATAATCCCCTTATAATATCAAATGCAACCTCTGTCATTAAAACTGCCATAGTGTTGATTTCAGCTTCTCTAATGACATGACACATTTCTGACTTATACTGTAGTTACTTTTGTAAACAGTGGTGGTTTTTTTTTTTGTTTGTTTTTTTGTTTTTGCCATACCTCATAGCTTGCAGGATCTGTTCCCCAACCAGGGTTCCAACCTGCACCCTCAGCAGTGAAAGCCCAGAATTCTAACCACTGGACCACCAGAGAATTTTCCTG
>SJYV01017288.1:823585-874218 GCA_006410875.1 Neotragus pygmaeus
TTAAAGGACAGTCTCCCATATGAGAACAAGGATCTTGATTTTTGTTCACTGCTGTATGATCAGCAACTAAAACAGTGCCTTGTACACAGCAAGCATTTAAGTATATTAGCTAAGCAGACTATATTTTAGGCATTCTTACAAAGATACAATGAAGGAGGAAATGGCAACCCACTCCAGTATCCTTGTCTGGAGAATCCCCTGGACAGAAGAGCCTGGTGGGCTACAGTCCATGTGGTCGCAGAGTAAAGCGACTCAGCACAAACGCAGGAAGATACAAAAATGAGTAACACAAATCAGTTAATAAAGCTGTTAAGTAAATGATCACAAAAACCTTAATAAAGGTTTTCTGATAAGGACAATTTCCATCATACACACCCTTACTCAAAATTGTATCACACAAAGACGATTCTCTTCAATGTTTTAGAAAATACCGACCAACAAAGTCATTTTATAGGACAGTAGAAAAAAGTCAGTTTTAAAGCCTCACATACATCTTCTGAGTCAGTAAAAAGTTTTTTTAGAAGTAGCAGTTCTAAGTGATAAAACTTTCAACAAGATCAACATATACTTGAGAAGAAATGCAGCTTCTCAAAGCCATCTAATAAAGAGAAAACATCTGCCTTTCCTGGCCTCAAAAATTTTAAGCAACTTAATAGCTATGTGAATCATAACTGATCAAAACAGAAACTGAAAGTAAAAATGTCTACAGCATAAGTAGATACAACTTAATATTAACATTCCCAAGCTCTGAAAGTTTTTTTCTTTTAAATAGATACAACAATCTCACAGCTTTGATTTCAAAAATAGGTTTGGTTTTCGACACTCTTAAAGCAACTTCCCTTAAACTTTTTAAAAAGTCAAAAAGGCTAATTGAATCAGTATGATGACAAAACTCTTGAGAATCTCTCTAAATTCCAGTTCCCACAAAATCTGACTCCAGACACTGTGTCTTGGCAAAGCTGAGACTTTCTTCGCTCCTCTGCGGAAACTAAACATCCCAGGACGCCCTACTACAACTCAAAGGAATAGCAGGTTTATTCCCACAACTAAGAAACGGAAAACGAGGCTGTCCTCCTAGAAAGAAAAGGGAGCTGAAATCATCAAACCCATTAAGTGATCCCTAATTGCTTTTTCTTCCTGGTAGCGCGTTTACATCTTTTAAAAGGCAGTCACACTCAGCACAAAAAGAAGGGGAGAGAGGGTGACTCCTTGCCTTCCCCCGGGTTAAAGGTCAGAGTTCCGGCCCCATCAGCCTTCTTTTCTGAAGCACAAAGCAGAGCTTCACGCTTCCGCACTGACTTGGGACCCAGCAGTGACTCAGCGGTAGGACAACTGAGTCCGATGGGCGCAAATCTAGCCTTGGAGAACACAGCGGACGCCTGGGGAAGGGAGGAAACCCCCTGGCTGGGCCAGAATTCGGGTTCGTGGGGTGCCCCGATGACACGGCAGAACCCAGGCCCAGACCGGGCCCCGAGTCCGCCCACCCGTTACCTGACCCCATCCCCCTTCCCCCCCCCCNGGTGGGCTGCGGTCCATGGAGTCGCTAAGAGTCTGACACGACTGAGCGACTTCACTTTCACTTTTTACTTAAATGCATTGGAGGAGGAAATGGCAACCCACTCCAGTGTTCTTGCCTGGAGAATCCCAGGGATGGGGAGCCTGGTGGGCTGCCGTCTTTGGGGTCACACAGAGTTGGACGTGACTGAAGCGACTTAGCAGCAGCAGTAGCAGCAGCAGTAGTTGTCTAACTTATAAATGACTGCACATGGCTGCTAATGTTGTTCATTGCTGTAACGTTTGGGACTCCTCTTATGGTCAATTTTGACTGGAGGACCCATCAGCCTAACTTAGAGTTTCTTCAATTTGTGCTGCAGTCTGAGACCTGCCTACTCAATCCTTTCTTTTTTCTCTGCATAGATGTCAGGTATGTGACTTCATAATCACAGTTTGCAGACTCTCCCACCTTCTCTTCTCCTTTCCCTTTTATCTTTGACAGATAGCTCCCTTAATAAATATCTTGCATGTTATTATGGGTTGAATTGTGATTTCCCCAAGATCCATATATTGAAGGATCCATATGTTGAAGCCCTAAACACACAGTACCTCAGAATGTGACTGTATTTGGAGATGAGTCTTTGAAAGACACAAGTTAAAATGAACCTGTTAAGGTGAACCCTAACCCAGTTTGGCTGATTACTTAAAAGCAGAGGAAATTTGGACAGGTAAGGAGATACTCAGGGTATGTGTCCAGAGGAAGGGCCATGCTGCAAAGGTGGCCATCTGCAAGCCAAGGATGAAGGCCCCAAAAGAAACCAAACCTTTTGACATCTTGATCTTGGACTGCTAGCCTCCAAAAGAGTGAGAAATAAATTTCCAGTGTTTAAGCCACCCAGCCCTAGCTAATGTACATGTCAAATCACACTTTGGCAAGTGCCTCTTAGAGGGCCCAAACTAGCACAGGTGGAACCAGGAAAGGTCCAAGAAAACATAGAAAGTTGAGAAAGTGTGACTGGCACACTCACTACCTTGTAAACAAAGATGATGCTTTCCTGAGTAGTGTAGGGGCATGGGTAGTTACTAACACAGTTGGTGATCTAGTTGCTAAAGGTTTAATCGTTAGTAACCTGGCTTCCCTGGTAACTCAGATGGTAAAGAATCCACCTGCAATGCGGGAGACCAGGATTTGATCCCTGGGTTGGGAAGATCCCCTGAAGGACATGGCAACCCACTCCAGTATTCTTGTCTGGAGAATCCCCATGAACAGAGGAGGTTGGTGAGCTACAGTCCATGGGGTCGCAAAGAGTTGGACACAACCGAGTGACTAAGAACAACCTGGGAACACATCCCTGTGGAGGAGAAAGCCCTTGCAGGTACAATTTCAGGCATGTGAAATAAATACATGGTGGTTGGGGGAGAAACATGCCTGTAAGGGCAGTGGAGTTTACTGGTTACTGCAGTTGTAGTGACACTCTGGAAAGGAATAAGGAGAAAGCAAGGTTAATGGTTAAGAATGAGAGACAGTGGGCCTCTTTAGTAGCTTTTAGTAGGCTTTTATCTCCTATAGTGGAAGAGCTGACAGTTAAGCCACTGACTCAGGACATCAAAGAGGCAGCAGGTCAGGGCCCTGGTTGAGAAAACCTGAAACAAGAGATAGTGCATCTGAATGGACGTCTGTAGGGATGTTAGTTCTGCAAGCCCTGCGTGAACTCTCAAAATTTGCAGAGGTGGTTTGCCTCTTCTTATTACTCCCTTCATGCTGAAAGACACTGCAGAGCCACTGCCCCACAAGGCAACAGAGAAGTCCCTACCTTCTCTACTGGCTGCCAGGGCAGTAGTAGTAGTCATTCAGTCGTGTCCGACTTTTTGCAACCCCATGGACTGTAGCCCGCCAGGCTCCTCTGTCCATGGGTTTCTTAGGCAAAAATACTGGAGTGGGTTCCCATTTCCTCCTCCAGTAACTAGAGTTAAATCCTAGTGAAGCCCAGCTGAGAACATACTTGGCCTGATACAGAAGGAAAGAGATTATATACAAAGAGCTGTAAGAATTAGCTAGCATATACAGACAGAAACCAGGAGAGTATCCTACAGTTGAATTTTGAGGTTACTTGATCAAAGGGGCTGGAATATAAGACTATAATCAGGAATTCATTGAATTAGGAGCACTTTCTGGAGGCACAGGATTTAACACTGTAGCAGAAACCCTTGGGGATGAAACAAACTGCAGGGGGGATTTTAGGAACCTAGAGAAAGTGATGGCCAATGCTGAGTAAAGTAGAAATATCTCAGTTGCCCTGGCATGTGGTAGAAGAATGAATAAAAAGGGAAGTGGGCATGCAGGAAGAGGTGTGAGGCCAGAGGACCCATTCACAGGAAGGCCCAAGAAACACACACATTCACTAAGGCCGTCAAATCCTCTGGTGAGGGGCAAGAGCATCACCAAGAAGTTCTCTGCAGTCTGGGCTGACATAGGAACAGTCGGGTTGGAACAGAGCTGGGATTGATTAATAACTATGGGAATGATATCCCCCTTCCCCCAAGTAATATAGGCCAGATGGTGGCACTTAGTCACCAGGAGGCCATAAATATTAAAAAGATGAGCAACATCTGACAAGATTGTCATCCAAGGGCCTTGACCCATAGGGAATTATTATGATGGATATAGAGCCTAGCCTTTCTAGAGGTAAAGTTAACATCTACAACCAAAAATAGGCTAAGGTGGAAAAATAGGAGACTGAAGATGGTCCCCCTCACCCCAGCCCTAGCCAAAAAGTCATTATCCCTTGTTCAGTGTCTGGATTTGGGCCACTTTTCAGATCTGAAATCCATTGACTAAGAGATGGCAGATCCTGCAGCACGTCAGCAAGTTATACATGTAATAATTCTCCAGTCCTTCCCCAAAGAGACCTGTGGCCATTTACTATAGTGCCTGCACAATGTGGAAGAGGGATAACCAGAAAATTGACCCCAAAATTGGATATCAGTACCCTGAGACCCAAGTATTGTCATGGCCCTGTTAGACTGGAAGCTTATGAGGGCCTTGTGGTAAATGGGGTCCTTGCTGAAGTCAGTAACAGTGGGTCCATGGTGTCTGTTGGCCCAGCCAATGATCATTTCTTCAGTTCCTGTGTATGTAATTGGAATTGATCTATTTGACAGTTAGGTGCAAAAGCAATTACAGTTTTGGACCCTGAATCTTAAATCTTTGTAACTAGGCTCAAACATCTTTATTAATCAAAACAGGAACCATTACAGTCAACACATTTTTGGCATCCTATCATGTAAAAATCCATGCTTCAGGATTAGGCAAACTCTTGGAAAGCATTTTCTGCATCCTGCTGCTTGTGGGAGCATTTTCCCTGCAAAAAGTTGTCAGGATGCTTGAAGAAGTGGTAGTTGGTTGGCAAGAGGTCAGGTGAATATGGTAGATGAGGCAAAACTTTGTAGCCCAATTCATCCCACTTTTGAAGCATTGGTTATGCGATGTGTGGTCGGGCATTGTCATGGAGAAGAATTGGGCCCTTTCTTTTTGATTTGCAGTCAGCTTATACGGCACCCACTTATTGAACTTTTTCACTTTTCCAATTTGCTTCAAATGCCTAATGACTGTAGAATGGTCAGTGTTGAGTTCCTGGGCAACTTCCCATATAGTTGTAAGAGGATCAGCTTTGATGATTCAGTTGGTCATTGTCAACTTTAGATGGCAGGCCACCACACTCCTTGTATTCAAGGCTCCTGTCTCCTTTGCAAAACTTCTTGAACCACCACTGCACTGTATATTAGCAGTTCCTGGGAGAAATGTATTGTTGACCTTGCAAGTTGTGCTGCTTTATGACCCATTTTGAACTTGAATAAGAAAATCACTTGAATTTTCTTTTTTTGTCTAACATGATTTCCATAGTTTAAAATATATATAAAATACATAGCAAGTAATAACTCATTAGCAAAAAACATAGAGCAAGAAATGTGCATTAAAATGATGAATAACATAACCGTATTTAAGAATATATTCTGTTATCAAATGGCAGATTTCAGCAGTGCAAAGCCACAATTGCTTTGACACCAGCCTTGTAATTTGTTGTTGCTGTTGTTTAGTCTCTAAGTCGTGTCCAGCTTTTTATGAACCCATGGATTGTAGTCTGCCAGGCTCCTCTGTCCATGGACTTCTCCAAGAATACTGGAGTGGGTTATCATTTCCTCCTCCAGGGGATCTTCCTGACCCAGGGATCAAACCCACATCTCTGTGTCTCCTGCATGGGCAGGCAGATTCTTTACCACTAGCACCACCTGGGAAACCCAGTCCCTGTTGTATCTCCATTTAATTAGCCAGTCTGGCCCCTTCAGAAACTAACTGGGTGGATCCTGAAGAATGACTGTAGACTATTGCAGGCTTTAGCAAGTAACAGCTCTAATCACACCCGCTGTGCTGGGCATAATATTGTTGCTAGAGCAGATTAATAAGGCATCAAGATATGGTGTATGGCCAGTGATTTGTTGAATGAATTATTTTCTATTCTAATTAGAGAAGATATCAGAAAAGGTTCACATACATGTGGGATAAATAATAATACTTATGTGCAGTTTTGCCTCAAGGATAAGTTAACTCTGTCCTCTGTCATAATAAGTCAAAAGACATCTGGACCACCTGGACAATTTATAGAATATCACACTGACCCATTACATAGATGATATTGTGCTGGGCAGACAAGTGCAAGCTAGAGGTGACTAGTATGCTGGAGGCATTGATAAGACCCATGCTCCAGAGAGTAGAAAAATGCTGCAAAGATTCAAGGATTTGTCACTTCAGTGAAGTTTTTAAGGGTCCATCCTTCCATATAAAAAATAAATTGTTGTATCTTGCATCCCCTACCACAAAGAATGCACAGGGCTTGGTATCTCTCTTCATCTTCTGGGGCAGTATATTCCATACCTGGGAATACTTCTCCAGCTTATATACTAGGTGACAGAAGATTTCCAGCTTTGAGACCCAGAACAGAAGGGCTCTTCAGATAGTCCGGTCTCCTATACAAGTATCTCTGTCTCTTTGGCCATATATTCCAGTGGACTCTTGTATTAGAGGGGTCAAGAGTGGGAAAAGATGCAGTTTGGGACTTGTGATGGTTAATTTTGTGTCATGGTCAATTTTGTTTTGACTGGGCCATGGAATACCCAAATAATTTGGTCAAACATCTGGGTGTGTCTGGGGTGGGGTGGGGGGTTGTTTCTGGATGAGATTAACATAGGATTGGTAGAATGAGTAAAGCAGATTGCCCTGAGTAAAGCAGATTGTCTAATGTGGGTGGGCCAATTCTATCAATTTAAGACTTGAATAGAACCCAAAAACCTGAGTAAAAGGGAATTACAACTGCCCAACTGTATAGCTAGGACACTGGTCTTTTCTAGCCTTCAGACTTGGACAGAAAGCTTGTCTCTGCTTGGATCTTGAGCTTGCCAGCTTTCAGACTGGAACTTATACCATAGGTGTTCTGGTTCTGAAGCCTTTGAACTCAGACTGGACATGAACATTGACTCTCCTAGGTCATCAGCTTGCTGACTGCAGATCTTGGGACTTCTCAGCCTCTGTAATCACATGAGCCCGTTCCTTATAATAAATTTACATCTATATCTAACTGCTATTCTGTTTCTCTGTAGGACCCTGACTCACACAGATATGAGCAGTGGAGTACAGGTGTAATAAGTAACTAAAATGCAGAAGCAGCTTTGGAACTGGATAAGGGGTAAAGGTTGGAATAATTTTAAGTTACATGCTAGAAATATGGACATTAAGGGAAAATCTAGTGAGATCTCAGATGGAAATGAGGGATATGTTACTGGAACCTGAAAGAAAGGTGATTCCTGTTTTAAAATGGTAAATAACTTGCCTGAATTGTGTCCTAGTGTTTGTGGAAGGTAGAATTTGAGTGATAAAATTGAATATTCAGCTGAGGAGATTTCTAAGCCAAGTACTGAAGGAAGGGCTTGGGCTCACCTTATTACTTAGAGTAAAACATGAAAGGAGAGAGGTGAATTAAAAAGCAAAGAGAAATTAGAACTTGATGACTTAGAAGACTCTCAGCCTACCCATATTGCAAAAAATGAGAAAACGTGTTTGAATGAAAAAACCAACAGTGTTAATAGATTATTACTTTAAAAGGAGTATATGGGATTACATGAGCAGAAACACTGCCAATTTGAACTGAAAAGGACAGAGATGGGAAAAAATAAAGGATGGCTGTTGGATTTATTGAATTGGACAGGACAGAATAATAGATGGTTGTCAAGGCCACTGTGTCAGTTTTGACAGGCAGGTGGCTTCTTCCTGAAGCCTTGGGAGTGGGACTAGACAGCAAAGCCTTGGGAGTGGTGCTGCCACCCTGTAAGACCTGGGCAGCAGAGCACTGAGCCAGAGAGTCACTCTCAAACCTTAAGATCTAATGGAATTTTTCTCACTAAATTCTGAACTTTCTTAGGACCCATCACTCCTTCTTTCCTGTTTCTTTCTTTTAGAATGGGAATGCCTATCCTATATGCCTGCCCCTCCCCCAACATTGTATTTTGGAAGCACATAACTTGTCTGATTTTATGGATTCACAGCTGGAGAGGAATTTTGCCACAGCATGAATCATACCTTGAGTCTCACTATATCTGATTTAGATATATTTAGAGGAGGCTTTTTGGTTGATGCTAGAATGAGTTAAGACTTTGGGGGCTGTTGGAATGGAGTGAATGTGTTTTGCATGCAAGAATGACATGAATTTTAGGGGGCCAGGGTGGAATGTTATGGACTGAATTTGTCCCCATCCCCATTCATATGTTGAAGCCTTAACTCCCAATGTGATGGTGAAGAAGAGACACCAGATAGCTCTCCCTGGCTGCCCCCACCCTCTATGAGGGCAGAGTGAGAATGAGAAGGTGACTGTCTCCAAATCAGGAAGAGGGATCACATCAGAACCTGAACATGCTGGCACCATGATCTCAGACTTCCAGCCTCCAAAACTGTCAAAAAACAATTTTATGTGGTTTAAACCGCCCAGTCTATAGTATTTCATTATAACAGCCCAAACTGAATTAAGACAGAACTTATGGTAAGCCTCAGTGGAAAAATCAAAGTGCAGTCCCTGGGACTTGAGCAGGGCCATTCTATCTGTAGCAGAAAATTACCTAAGTTTTAAGAAACAACTCCTAGTGTGATACTGCACGTTGGTAGAAACCAAACACTTAACCATGGGACTCCAAGTGACTCTGTGCCCAGAACTGCCCATTATGGTCTGGGTTCTTTTGGTGTTCAGATGGACCCAGTAGCATTTATTATAAGATGGAAATAGTACATCTGAAATGGAGCTCAAGCACAGTTGAGATACTTGTAAGCTGCAGGACCAAGTAATCCAGACTCCCATGTCACCCACCATAGGTGCACCAACAGCTGACCAGCTGAAGAAGGAGGGATAAAGGCTGAGTTTGGTTTATGGATGAGTCAGCTTAGTATGTGGGTGTAAGCCAAAATTAGATAGTGGCTCCTTTATAGCCACATACTTGATAGGCTTTGAAAAATAGAGAAGAGGAAAAATCTTCCTAATGGGTAGAGTTACAAGCATTGTCCCTGGTCATTTGGTTTGTATTTTAGGAGAAGCAGTCTGAAGTAAATATATATAGATGCTTGGGCATATGTCAATGGCCTGGCTCGCTGGTAGGGGGCTGGGAAGAAAAAGGCCTGAAAGATCAAAGACAAGAAGGTCTAGGGTAGAGTCTTGTGGGTGGATATACAGGAGTGGGCATGAATTGTGAAGATTTTGTAACACATTTTGCACTTGCCAGGGAAAAGGTACTAAACAATAAAGTAGAATAACTCATCCAATTGTCATTACCAACCTTAATCATTGGCTACCTTGGAACCACTCTGATGGGAACTATTGTGGGTTATAGTGTATCCTCCCCCCCATTTTTTTTGAACCATCACACCATATTTTTATTTAGAAACACTGAGCAAGTTTTTACTCAAATGGGTTTGGAAACTCAGGAAATATTTATGTCTTAATTGTACCAAAAATAAAACACTTAAAAACAACCATTTGAACGTCAAATTCTCTCTCCATATGGGTCTGCCACCGTGAGTACCTCCACCTGCCTATGCCCCAGCCTGCAGTGCTGGAGAGGGGGCTGGGGCGGCCCACCTGACATCAGCCGCTGAGTCCTGGAAGCGCCGCTCTGGGCAGGGCCCACACATGATGGCCTCCCAGGAGGAGCAGACAGCACAGTCATCCACCTTAAGGATCCTCGTTCTGAGACGGCTCCATGATACTCAAGCACCAGTCCTCAAACTCCACCAACAAGGGTTTCTGCATGCAGGCCTACATAAGCTTGGCCTTGTCGTCCGCTGTCGTCCGCCTGATTGAGGTCAACCATCAACTGTCTGAGGTGCGGGTTGAGCAGTAAGCTCCTCAGCACTGTAGACTCCCCTAAATTCTTTAAATTCTGCAAAGACACCCTGTCCTCTTCCTCATCACTATTGAGAAAATCAGAGTCATCATCATCATCTTCGTTTTCCACAGGCTTTTTAGTTTTTGCAGTAAGAGCTGATCTTATTTTTTTTCTCAACAAGACTAGTTGCAGGCTTGCACTTCTCTTTGTGCTTCCAGAAGCCGGGCAAGGAGCAGTAGGGCACACGGCAGGCAAGGTATTTGGGCTTCTCCAAACAGATAACACAGACAGTGGTACCACAGCTGAGCGACACCATGGTTTCTCTGGGACGCGCCTGCCTCCTCCCCCCAATTTATACGTTAAGTTCTAATCCCCCATACCTCAAAATGTGACATCTGTAAATAGGGTTCTTACAGATGTAATTAGTTAAAATGACATCATAACTGCAGTAGAATGGGCCCTAATTCAATGTGACTAGTGTCCTTATAAGGAGAAGGCAATGGCACCCCACTGTAGTACTCTTGCTTGGAACATCCCATGGATGGAGGAGCCTGGTAGGCTGCAGTCCATGGGGTCACTACAAGTCGGACACAGCTGAGTGACTTCATTTTCACTTTTCACCTTCATTCATTGGAGAAGGAAATGGCAACCTACTCCAGTGTTCTTGCCTGGAGAATCCCAGGGATGGGGGAGCCTGGTGGGCTGCCGTCTCTGGGGTTGCACAGAGTCGGACATGACTGAAGCGACTTAGCAGCAGCAGCAGCAGTATCCTTATAAGCAGAAGGCCGTATGAAGACAGACACACAGAGGAAATGCCACGTGAAGATAAAAACAGAGATGAGGGTGATGCAGTAGAAACCAAGGAATGCCAAAGATTGCCAGCAAACCACTAGAAGCTAGGGAAGAGAACATGGAACAGGTTTTTCCTCATAACCCTTAGAAGGACTCAAGCCTTTTGACACCTTGATCTCAGACTTCTAGCCTCCGGTGTGTGAGACAATATATTTCTATTGTTTAGGACTTCCCTGGTGGTACAGTGGATAAGAATCCACCTGCCAATGCAGGGAACATGGATTTAATCCCTGATCCAGGAAGATTCCACGTGCCCTGGAGCAACTAAGTGCATGCACCACAACGGCTGAAGACCCAGTGCAGCCAAAAATAAATGAATGAATGAATAAATAATTTTTTAAATTGTTTGAAAATACATTTCTGTTGTTTAAATCACTTTGGTAATGCAGCCCTAAGAAACTAATGCAGGCACANCCTGGAGCAACTAAGTGCATGCACCACAACGGCTGAAGACCCAGTGCAGCCAAAAATGAATGAATGAATGAATAAATAATTTTTTAAATTGAAAATACATTTCTGTTGTTTAAATCACTTTGGTAATGCAGCCCTAAGAAACTAACGCAGGCACACAAATGGTGTGCCCACAGTGGTAGAGACAGAAGCTAGCTCCTGAAGTGGGTTGCCATTTCCTTCTCCAAGGGATCTTCCCGACCCAGGTACTGAACCTGGGTCACCCACATTGCAGGCAGACTGTTTACCAAGTGAGCCACCATGGAAGACAGAAGCTAGCTGTGGGCCCATGAAGCTTGACTCCCGTTTTTAAGGCCACCCTAGCTGCTGATGCCTAAATGCCCAACATATCAGCAATAGAGACCAATGCTGAGCCCCCAGTTTGGATCTGTTACTCAGGGAGACAGTTGGCTACTTGGTGACAAGTTGACTACATTGGGTTCCTTCCATTCTGGAGGAGCCAATAGTTCATTTTCATGATAACTGTATTGGGGTTTGTGGGATGTCCAATCCACAGGCACAGAATCCCGCATAATGTAGCATCCAAACAGGGCAACTGTTTCATGGTAAAAAAAAAAAAGTGCGAGAGTGGACCTATGACCTCATCAGTACCACACCAATCAGAAAAAACTGACCTGATAAAGAGAATGACATTTCTAAAGGTTCAAGTGAAATGCCAGTCAGTGGCAACTCTGAAAAAGCAAGATGCTATGATCCAGGATATGTTACACACATTAAATCCTGGCCTTTAGTAGGAAAAATACATGGGTCCACTAACCAAGGAGTGGATGCAGAAATAGCTCCGCTTACCTTTACTACCAGTGACCCACTAGAGGATTTTTTGTTTCCAATACCCACAAATCTGGAATATGTAGGGTTGGAGGCACTGGTCCCCAAAGGGATTACACTCCTGTCAAGTG
Organism: Neotragus pygmaeus; assembly: GCA_006410875.1. Taxonomy (NCBI): domain Eukaryota; kingdom Metazoa; phylum Chordata; class Mammalia; order Artiodactyla; family Bovidae; genus Neotragus; species Neotragus pygmaeus. The sequence goes on from SJYV01017288.1 coordinate 835,723, forward strand.
TCATAACGAAGGTTCTGTTGAACTATGAGCCATGATTGCACCAGGGCACTTTGAATTCATTATTCAGGGGACCAGTAGATGAAAAGAGAAGTCACCATCATGACAAGGAAAACTGACCCTGATCAGTAGAAGGTATCACTGCTTTCTACAGATTCCATGTGATCCGCTTGGGCATCTCCTGATACTCCCTTGCCTCACTGTAACTGTGAACACATGCAGCAAGTCTGGCCTAAGAAGGATGTGGTTACTAAGAGCTCAGTCTCCACAGAAATAAAAGTTTGAACCACACCACATAAGCCACCAAGACCTGCTAAGTTGGTAACTGAAGGTGAGAAGAATTTAGAGTAGGTAGTGGAAAAGGGGGAGAAGGCAATGGCAACCTACTCCAGTACTCTTCCCTGGAAAATCCCATGGACGGAGGAACCTGGTAGGCTGTAGTCCATGGGGTCACCAAGAGTCGGACACTTACTGAGCAACTTCACTTTCACTTTTCACTTTCATGCATTGGAGAAGGAAATGGCAACCCACTCCAGTGTTCTTGCCTGAAGAATCCTAGGTTGGTGGAGCCTGGTGGGCTGCCATCTTTGGGGTCGCACAGAGTTGGACACAGCTGGAGCGACTTAGCAGTAGCAGCAACAGTGGAAAAGGGAGAGAATGAGTATCAATCATGGCCTCCAGACCAGTTTCTGTAGTTCATCCCACTGACCCTCTTCCAAGTTTCTCTTCAGAAAGAGAGGTCCATGGAAAAGCTTTCCCCCAAACCAGCAAGAAGTAGATCTGTGGGGAAAGGAGTGGATTGTGGTGTTTCTGAAAATGGGCCACTGGATTTCCTGCTGTGGTACACAGTTAATTGATGACCTCAGATATTGATGTAGATCTGCCAATGTGTTCACAACTGAGGCCACACTTCCCACAACCTACTCCTAGCTAATGACTGAGCATGGTGGAGTAATAATGCAAGCCCACTCCTTCCAGACTTGAGACTTTTCCAGTGGGCCACTTTAGCCAGAGAACTACTGTCAGAATTCAGAGCGTGGGTGGAAATTTAGAAAAAGGCAATTTATGCAAAGACAGTTTAAAAAGGAAATAAAGATAAAATCAGAAATAGAAAGAGAAAAAACAAGAGAGAAAATCAACAAGGCAAAACTTACTAATCTTCAAAAAGACTAAAAAAGTTAATCAACTCTAGAAAGACTAACCAAAGAAGAATTTAAGAGAATACATTACCAATATCAACAATAAAAAAGGGGGCATCACCACAGGTCCTATAGACATTAAAAATGTAAGAGAATACAACTTTATACCAATAAATTTGGCAATTTAGATGAAGTGGAAATTTTTATTGAAAAATAAAACTTATCAAAACTGAAACAATAATGAAGAGAAAATTCTATATTTTCTATTTTAAGGGAATTGAATTCATAATTCAAAACCTTTCTACAAAAAATATGCCAGATGGCTTCTCTGGTGAATTCTTTCCAACATGTCTATTTCTTTCAGAAAGGCATAAAAGGCATATTCACACTTTCTTATGCTTATATATCACACACTCTATTTGTGGATTAACTTCCCCCTGCTCCATGCCTCATTCATTTAGCACCTTCTATGCATTATGTTAAGAGTTGTAGATAAGAAGATGAATAAAGTTTTTGGCAGAGGGAGCTTTCAGGTTGGTGGAAGAAGCAGACATATAATGTAAATGCAGTGAAAATAAGTGCTAATGAAGATTTTTATAAAGTACTATGAAAGATGGGTATGAATCCAGGGAAGGAAATGCTTTACAGGCATGAGAAGTGAAACAATATGCCATGTGCTGTGAGCATAAAAATAGCTGGAAAATAGGGGATATTCTTTCTCAATCTTCCTTACTGGATCTACTCCCCTTATTTCCTCTAATTTTTGATACCTGTGGCTATTCCCTGGCTTCTGCTTTTCATTTGTCCCAATTTATTTTAGTTCCACATTTGCCCCCTTTCATATATCGTTTAATCATTCCAAAATCTGTATCTCTAGCCTTCACTTCTCTCTTGAGCTCCAGGCCTGTATATTCAAATATCCAGAGAACTCACCTACTTGAGAACTTTACTTCACCTCTGCTCCTCTTTCTTCTGCATCACCAGTCTTTCCTCCCTTCTTGAAGAAACCCTCCTTAAACGGCATATGTCTCCTCAGCTACTGCACTACTTTTCTGCTCCTCTTGATGTACAGAATCTTCTCACTTTCTTTTTATCTACTGTATATGAACTTTTTATGATACTTAAAACCTTTTATCCCTGTTACTTCTCTGAGACTTCTCTTATCAAGGTCACCAATAACCTTCATGTTGCCAAATCCAATTCTCAAACTACTTGACCTAATAGCAACATTTAAGCCGTTGATTATTTCCTCTTTCTTAAAAGACTACCTTTACCTGGCTTCTATCCTTTACTGATTTTCTTCTCACCTGACTCTTTGTTAGATCTTCCTTCTTTTCTCAACCTTTAAGTCTTATTCTACTGTTCCATCCTTGGACTTCTCAGCTTTTGCTTATACTCATTTTAACCAATTCTATCACCTTAAATATCATTTACATGCCAATATATCCAAAACTATATATCTTAACCTTTCCCCTGAACTCTAGATTCATATCTCCAATAGCTACTCTACTTGGGAGTCTAGTAGTATTCCAAACTAAACATGTCTAAAAATCAAATTCTTGACTTCTTGTCTATCAATCTTTTCCATCTCAGTAAATGGCTCAGTGATTCAGCCTGTTGTTCATGCCAGATATATTGGGGTCATTGTTGACTCCTTTCTTTTTCTGTTACCCTCATTTAATCCATCAACACATTGCATCAGCTCTGCCTTCAAAATATAAACCAAACTGGTCAGTTATCACCAACTTGATCACTATTTTTCGAGTCCAAACTGCCGTCATCTCTCACCCAGATCCCTTCCTTCTAACTGGCTACCCAGCTTCCACACTTGTCCCACTGTAGTCTTCTGGGTGTGATTTTTTTACAGTATGTTAGGATATGCCACTCCCTATTCCAAAACCCTCCAGTGATTCACATCACACTTAAAACCCAAGGTTTTTTCCATGATCTATGTGCTTCTTGCTATATTCTGACCTTATCTTCTTCCATTCTCCCCTTCCCTTTTTTTTTTGTACTTCAGTCACACTAGTTTCATTGTTTTTCCTCAGACATATGACAAGAATATTCTCCTCTCTGAACCTTTGTACTTGCTGTTCACTCTACCTAAAATACTCTTTCCCCAGATATTCACATGGCTCATTTCTCTGTTCAGGTATCACCTCCTCACAGGGACCACTTCATCTGAAATAACTCCTTCATTTACTGGGATTTTACTCTGCTCTATTTTCTTTCATAGCTTGTAGTATGACAGGAATTGTGTCATGTATGTATTTGTTTACTGGACATATTATCTACCTTCTACAGTAGAATGCAAACTCCATAAAGGCAAGAATTCGTGTTTTGTTCAGTCCTCAAGTCCTATCAAATTCTCCCCCTTAAAAATATCTTCTGCCCATCTCCTTTTCCATTTTCAGTACCTTTGCCTTCATTCAGTTGCCTTCCCCACTTGCCAAGACTATCATAGCGTTCTCCTACTTGACTTCCTGCCTTCACCTTCTTCTATTGAGGCCCTTCTCTCTTAACAGTACCAGTTTGATAGCACTGTAGTTGATTTGTATTCATATTTTTCCTACCTAGAATCCTTTATAGAGGACACCCTCTTTGCGTACTGGATAAAACCATCAACATAGCATCCAAGTCAACTCCCACAACCCCCTTGCCTTTACTCTCTAACAATACCAAACTGCTTATATCACCTCGAGTCCTTGACTCTGTCCTTGGGGACATTTGGTTCTTCTACTTAAATGTCCTTTCTTGACTTTTAGAGATAGATGAATATTTCTTCCTTTGGCCATACTTCTATTACATTTATATACTGCAGTGGAATTTTTATTTATTTATTTATTTTGCTTACATATAGGTTTCTTATTGGATTTCCCTGGTAGCTCAGCTGGTAAAGAATCCACCTGGAATGCAGGAGACTCTGGTTCAATTCCTGGGTCAGAAAGATCCCCTGAGGAAAGGATAGGCTATGCACTCCAGTATTCTTGGGCTTCCCTGGTGGCTCAGATGGTAAAGAATCAGCCTGCAATGCAGGAGACCTGGGTTTGATCCCTGGTTTGGGATGATCCCCTGGAAGAGGGAATGGCAACCCATTCCAGTATTCTTGCCTGGAGAATCCCCATGGACAGAGAAGCCTGGTAGGCTACAGTCCATGGAGTCACAGAGAGTTGGACACGACTGAGCAACTAAGCACAGCACAGCACAAATCTCCTATTAAACCAAGAGCTCTTAAGGAAAGAGTTGTATTCTATTTAGTTGTGTCTTCTGTCACATTCTAAGGGGTAGATGGAGATGGGAGTAGGGTGTTGAGAATGTTCAAAGTAGCTGGGCCTGTATGTATAAACTCTCTGAGGCATGAAAGAGCTTGGTATCTTCAGAAAAGAGCAAGGCCTGTGTGACAGGCCCAGTGAACAAAGGGGAGAGTGGCAGGAGGCAAGCCAGAAAGGCTGAGGGAACCAGATCATGCAAGGCCCTTGTTGAACATGCAAAAGATCTTGAGCAACATCCTCTGAGAAAACAGAAAGCCTCTGAAATATTTTACAGAGGAGACTAAAGACAAAATGTGTGCATAAAGAAACCCAACAACTTACATACATGTTCTCTACGTATAGAATGGGTTGAAAGAATACAAGAACAAATAGAGGCCTGATGGACACTCCTGCAATCGTCCAAGCAAAACGGGATGATACATTGGCTTGGGTTGGCAGCACTGGGGATGTTGAGAAGTAAACAGATTCAGGACATATCTTGGAGGTAAAATGAATAGGACTTGATAGAATAAATGAAGGAATGAGAAAGGTAGATTGCACAATCAAATGGCTGATGGTATCATTTGCTGAAATGTAGCAGATTTGCCTAAGAAAGTTCAAAGAAGAAATATATAAGTTTTGAGAAGTTGAGTTTGAGATGCCTGAGTGTGAGTCATGTAAGGGATATGCTAAACAGGCAGCTGAATATGGAGGTATGAATTTCAGAAGAGAAGGCTGAACTGGAAGAGTAACTAGGAGTCATGAGTACACAGACGGTGTCTAAATCCATAAGAATTAATAAGAGGGTCTAAGGAGACATGGCAGCATGACAACAGAATAGAATAGTGGATGACATGGAGTTAAGAATAAATTCATTGGATTGGAGATAATGAGGACAGGAAGCTGAGAAGCCACATGGACTCTGTAATTGCCCAGGAAAGGAGCAGGGAAGCCATGAGCAAGGTGAGGGAAATGGCCAAGCATCTGGAAGATCACTGCATTCAGAAGGGATAAAAGATGAATGGATGGATGACACGGGCCTCAAAACGACAGATTTGACAAGAAGACGAGAGAACAGTGAGAAACATCCTAAATTTCCCATTAATTATATTCTCTGTTTCAGGTAATAAGAATCTTTAAGATCATCTTTGGACTTTGCAGGTTAACTAAGATGAAGAACTCCCACCTGTACTATTCCAGACTAAGTCTATCTCCTGGGCTTCATCAAGGCAGAGAAACTGCTAGAATAAGGAGGCCCAACCAGTGGGAAACTGACATGGAATAAGAATGGGAACCAAGAAGCTATACTAAGGGTTCAGGTGAGAAGTGGTGAGGGATTGAATTCATGCAGAGGCAGAGGGCACAGCAAGGAGGGGGAACCTGAGCAAACATCTCTAACACAGCTGAAGATTGAGTCCAATCATGTGGCTAATGACCCAAGGCATCATGCCACCCTAATGAAATCCCAATAACATTTCTGGATGCTGAGGCTCAGAGGAATTCCTGGTTGGTAAATACAGGTGTGCTGGGAAGGTGACACGTCTTGGCTCCCCAGGCAGAAGACATTGAAAGCTTTGGGTTCATAACCCTCCCAGGTCTCATCCTGCCCTTCATTTGGCTGGCCCTGGTTGTATATCCTTTAAATAAAACTGTAATTGTAAAGTGCAGTGCATTCCTGCTCTTAATTATTCAAGAGATGGAAATTCTTCAAGAGATGGGAAACTCTTCAAGAGATGGGAATACCAGACCACCTGACCTGCCTCCTTAGAAATCTGTATGTAGGTCAAGAAGCAACAGTTAGAAATGAACATGGAACAACAGACTGGTTCCAAATAGGAAAAGGAGTACGTCAAGGCTGTATATTGTCACCCTGCTTATTTAATTTGTATGCAGAGTACATCGTGAGAAACGCTGGGCTGGAGGAAGCACAAGCTGGAATCAAGACTGCCAGGAGAAATATCAATAACCTCAGATATGCAGATGACACCACCCTTAAGGCAGAAAACGAGGAGGAACTAAAGAGCCTCTTGATGAAAGTGAACAAAGAGAGTAAAAAAGCTGGCTTAAAACTCAACATTCAAAAACCGAAGATCATGGCATCTGGTCCCATCACTTCATGGCAAATAGATAAGGAAACAATGAAAACAGTGAGAGACTATATTTCGAGAATCCAAAATCACTGCAGATGGTCATTGAAGCCATGAAATTAAAAGATGCTTGCTCCTTGAAAGAAAAGCTATGTCCAACCTAGACAACATATTAAAAACCAGAGACATTACTTTGCCAACAAAGGTCCATATAGTCAAAGCTACATCCATATAATCATGTATGGATGTAACAGTTGAACTATAAAGAAAGCTGAGCACCGAAGAATTGATGCTTTTGAACTGTGGTGTTGAAGAAGACTCTTGAGAGTCCCTTGAACTACAAGGAGATCCAACCAGTCCATCCTAAAGGAAATCAGTCCTGAATATTCATTGGAAGGACTGATGAAACTCCAATACTTTGGCCACCTAATGCGAAGAACTGACTCATTTGAAAAGATTCTGATGCTGGGAGGGCTTGGGGGCAGGAGGAGAAGGGGACAATAGAGGATGAGATGGTTGGATGGCATCACTGACTCGATGAACATGAGTTTGAATAAGCTCTGGGAGTTGGTGNGAAGAACTGACTCATTTGAAAAGATTCTGATGCTGGGAGGGCTTGGGGGCAGGAGGAGAAGGGGACAATAGAGGATGAGATGGTTGGATGGCATCACTGACTCGATGAACATGAGTTTGAATAAGCTCTGGGAGTTGGTGAAGGACAGGGAAGACTGGCGTGCTGCAGTCTACGGGATCGCAAAGAGTCAGGCACAACTGAACTGACTAAACTGTGCATTCCTGAGTCATTAAGTTCTGTGAGTTATTCTTGTGACTTACTGAACCTGAGGGGATCATGGGAATCCCTGAATTTTTGCCAGTTGGCCAGAAGTGTGGGTGGCCTGGGGACCCTCAGAGCGTGGCTGGCATCTGATGTAAGGGTAGTCTTGCTGAGAACTGTGCCCTTAAACTTGTGTAGTCTTGCACCAACTGCAGGTGGTTAGCATCAGAATTGTATTCAGTTGGGGTCTGTGTTAGAACAACAAGGAACAGACAAAGAATCCTACTCAAACTGACTTTGAAAAGTAAAGGGAATTTATTAGTGCACATTACCTAAATGTCCACAAGTATATGGCTTCAGGTGTGGCTTGATCCAACAACTCAAAAAATGTGACCAGGACCTGGTTTTTCTCTTCCGGTTTTTCTCGAGCCTGGCTTCATCCTCAGCAAGCTCTCCCTTCCTGGTTCAGGATAGCTGCCTGAATCTAGGTGTATATGGATTTGTATGCAATTAAGAGAGAGATTCTTATTCATTCAAATAGATGTTTAAGAATTGAGTATAATTGGCCTAAATTGGGTCATATTCCGATCCTTGAATGAATTATCATGACCAGAAATATTGCCCTAAGTCAATCAGAACCTACTTCTAAAACCAGAGCTATCATTTATATTACTTAAGCCATGTGGCCATAAATGGTGTGCCTTCAGCAAAATCTGGGTACCACTTTTGGGGAAATGAATGCAGTGGAAGCAATCAGTAACAGAACAGTGTTCAGTTGTTATTTATTTAATTGACTCCTCATTTTGAAAGTTAGCTGCATTCTGCAAGGCAATCCCAGATTCCTTTAGCTCTTAAATTCTACACTTAATAGTTATTGTCTGTACTCCAGGTGGCTTAAATATCCTGTGAAGTTCTCTTTGCAACCTAATGATTTGCTGGTGCAATCCTGGAAGAGAGAAATACCCCTTGTTAGATTTTGGTACAGCTCATCTTCTAGAGATAATTTATGTGACAACTCAATTATTCAGAGAATAAAACCCTAAGAGGTGCCCACACTTAAAGAGCTTACTGAAGAAGATGATTCTGCAGAGGAACATCTCTATGCCCTCAGCTCTGAAAAACCACCTGGAGCTACCAAAATAGAGGTCACGAAGTTTGTATACCCGAGTTCATGGACTTCATTTATGGGAAATGTTCTTCAATTCTCACTGAGAGCCAACTGGCCTTGATTCTAGGTGCACTTCTAACAGATTTGTTATGTGATATAGCGATCACCTTTTGGTTTTGCTTGCTCACTATCTATTATTATTTTTTTAGACAAGTTTATTGAGGTGAGAAGGGCTTCCCAGGTGGCTCAGTGATAAAGAATCACCTACCAATGCAGGAAACATGGGTTCTATCCCTCGGGTCTGGAAGATCCCCCGGAGAAGGAAATGACAACCCACTCCAGTATTCTTGCCTGGGAAATCCCATTGACAGGGGAGACTGGTGGGCTACAGTCTATGAAGTCACAAAGAATCAGACACAACTCAGCAACTAAACAACAACAATGTGAATTAGCAGCAGTTTCACTAATTTTCAAAAAAAATGTTATGAATTCTGAACACGTGATGAAATAAAATCCAATATTTTGGTACTTGGGTGGATGCCAAAGGAAAGCAAAGGAAAACTACAAAATTCTCTCTCTTCACTGTCTCTCTTTAGTTTAAAAAAGAGTGAAAGAAAAAGAAAGAAAGAAAAAAGGAAATAAAACAGTTTGGGATCCATATCATGACATCATATTTTATAGTACAGGACATTGTTTGATAATCCTGCTGTGACATTCCCTACTTTTATACCTGTCCTCAATGGTTTTTCACACTTAAAACTATCTTTGATTCCTCTCTTAGTGAGTAGTTACAATACTAGAACAAAATTATGTTATTAATGTTTCTGTTTTGATTTCCTGCAAAGTCAAAATATTGGATTTTTTACATGTTTAGAATTTACAAAGTTTAAAAAATATTAATGTTACTAAGTATTATTTAATGTATTTTTTAAAATGACAAAATATCCTTTTAGCCACTACTGGCTCTGCTGCTTTTTGCAGCTTTACTGCTCTTCCATCTATACCCCCACACACATCCACACACATACATCATCTCTGTTGTAACTGGTCTGGAAGAGCTTCTAAACTTCCCTGCCCAATTTACAACACATAGAGTCTTCGGGGCTATTTCCTCTGATTGTAAATGATTTATCTCCTGTGAGCTCTAGCTGAATCTGACTCTTCTTCACCTCCTGTGGGGAGATTTCCTACTTCAGAGGCTCCTCCTATCTAATCCTCACTCACTATTTTTGCTGAGAGAGCGTAGTGGAGGATGAAGAAGTTAGCAGAGGTAGGGAGTTACTGGCACTGGGTGGTAAGGAGGGGATGGGAGAGTTTATGGTGGTAGGGATGAGGAGGGGGTTAGAGCAGAAGGAAAGAGGGTTTGAAGAGGACCTAAAGAGAGTAAATAAAGTTGTCAACAAATGTCTAGGATAAAGGTATTACACCACAATAATACTTGAGTTTCAGTGCTTAAAAATAGCACAGTGTACGGGAACACTGGAATATAGAAAACAGTAACGCAGTCATGACTCCCTCTCCCCTGACCTTCAGAGTAGCCTCTAAATCTTGGTAATTCAATTGCAGAGACGTGCCATTCCACCGAGAGAGTCAACTTTCTGAAATACTCTTGGCACAAACTTTGGAAGGCTCTGGTTCTGTTTTAAGAAGGAAAGCCATGTACTTATATCATTTATACACACTGCTGCCAGATTAATATTCCTGAAGCACAGCTCTTATCAGGTAGTCACTAATATTTACAGAATATTTGCTATGTAGCAGGCACCAGGCTCTCTCTATATCATCTTATTTAATCTTCATAACAACCCCTCAAAGTAGGTACCATCATTAACCCCATTCTGTAGATAGGAAAATGGAAGCTTAGGAAAAATAAGTCTCTTGGAAAGGAAATATAACTACTAAATGGCAGAACTAGGTTTGGAACTCAGATCTCTCTCCCTTGACTTGGGTCCTTAACCACTATTCTTTATCACCTCTTTCGTTCAGAATCTGAGTGGGCAGTCAGTAAAGTCTAAGGGCTTATTGCTTAAGACCCTTACTCTTAACTGCCATTCCAATTTTATTTTCTACTATGCCCCTTCATATATCTGATTTTCAGGGCAAATAGAAGCATTTGCTGAACACCAGGAGGAGAAGTGGATGACAGAGGATGAGATGGCTGGATGGCATCACTGACTCGATGGATGTGAGTCTGAGTGAACTCCGGGAGTTGGTGATGGACAGGGAGGCTGGCGTGCTGCGATTCATGGGGTCGCAAAAGAGTTGGACATAACTGAGTGACTGAACTGAACTGAACTGAATATCCCTCAGCAATTCACACTTCCATGCCTTTGTTTATATAAGAATGTTTTCTCTGTGTCACTGGTTCCAGAAAAAAATAGAAATATTTAAATCATTGTTTCACACAATAATTGTCATGGTTTTTATTTTTACTTATATACAAATTGATTTTTACATGTATACAAATATATACACACATGTATATTTCTTCCCTTAAAATGAACTATTCTGAAGTATGTACAAATATTAAGTGATTTTGAAATGTATTAGGCCTTTATAAATTTTTTAAAAATCCAAATCAAACAGAATTAGGATTCCAAATAGTAGAAGTCATTTTACCAAAAGTCCAACAAGTCTTTAGGGTCTCCCCTAAAGATTATCTAAAATGTAGATAATCCAAGATTGTCTAAAATTATAAAACAAAAAACTATTCAGAACAGAAATTTGGCAGCAATCAATCTCCTTTTGTGGGGTGCCTCTCCTCCCAACAGGCATTTTTTTTAAAATGAAATATCTGCTGTGGAATAATTTCATGGATTAAAAAATGCTGAGAGAGTTATTTTACCTTAAATGGTCAGTTGATTTGGCTACAATACAGCTTCAGCTTTTTTAAAAGCTCTCCAGAAAACATAAAGAGAAAGTAACATTTTCTAACTCATTTTAGGGGGCTCCCATTACCTTGATAACAAAACCAAAGAAAGGGAGTCCAATAAAGGAAAACTACGAACCAATACTCCTCATGAACATAGGTGAAAAAAAATCCCTAGCTGGGGAATTCCTGGTGGTCCAGTGGTTAGGACTCCACACTTCTGCTGCACAGGGATTGATCCCTCGTCAGGGAACTANAGAGCTGATCTCCTTCAGAATGGACTGGTTGGATCTCCTTGCAGTCCGAGGGACTCTCAAGAGGCTTCTCCAACACCACAGTTCAAAAGCATCCATTCTTCGGCGCTCAGCTTTCTTCACAGTCCAACTCTCACATTCACACATGACCACTGGAAAAACCATAGCCTGATATATATATTTCTATATAATTTTATATAGACATATATTTACATATTCTTTTAAAATTCTAAAAAGTAGGACTTCCCTGGTGGTCCAGTGATTAAGAATCTGCTTTCTAATGCAGGAGACACAGGTTCTACCCCTGGTCTGGGAAGATTCCACATGCCACAGGGCAACTAAGCCTCCATGTTGCAACTACTGAACCCATGCTTTAGAGCCCATGAGCCGCAACTACCAAGCCCACATGCCATTACTGAAGCCTGCACACCCTAGAGCCTGTGCTCTGCAGCAAGAGAAGCCACCACAATGAGAAGCCCGTGCACCGAAACTAGAGACTAGCCCTAGTTTGTCACAACTAGAGAAAGGCTGTGTGCAGCAACAAAGACCCAGTGTAGCCAAAAAAATTCCAAAAACTTTATCAGTGTAATCCATCATACTTGTCATAACTGTCCAAAGAAGAAAAAATTTATGATCATTATCAATTGATACAGAAAAAGCATGTGACAAAATTCAACATCCATCCATGATTAAAAACTCTCAGAAAACTCAAAATGGAAAAAAACTGACAGAGCTGATAAGGGCATTTATAAAAAACATAGAGTTAACATCACATGAAATGGTGAAAAGCTGGCTACTTTGTCCGATGGTCAGGAATAAGGCAATGATGTCCATTGTCACCAGTCCTATTCAGCATCATCCTGAATGTCCTAGCCAGTGCAGTAGGACAAGGAAAATAAAGAAAAGACATACAGTTTATTAAGGAAGAAATAAAACTTTCTCTATTTGCAGACCATATAATTGTTTATGTAGAACATCCCAAGGAACCTACAAAAAACTCGTGGAACTAAAACGTGAGTTTAGAAACGTCACAGGATACAATGTCAACAGAAGCAAAATCAATCATGTTTCTATATACTAACAATTGTCAAAAGGAAACTTAAGTTTAAAATTATATTAAAAAAATAATATAATATAATTTATAATGGCTCCTCTCACAGATTAAATAGTTGAGAATAAATCTACCAAAACATGTACATGATCTGTATGCTGAAAACTGCAAATGCTGATGAAAGCAACTGAAGCCCTGAATAAATGGAGAAGCGTGTCATGTTTATAGATTGAAAAATGCAACATAAAATTCATGTCAACTTTGTCTAAATTGATCTAGGCAGGTAGATATAATGTAATTTTAATAAAAATTCTAGCAGAATTTGTTGAAGATATGAACAAGCTGATCTTAATATTTATTTTGAAAGGCAAAGGAACTAGAATAGCTAAATAATTTTGAAGAAGACCACTAAAGTTGGAGGAATTGTATCACTCTATTTTAAGATTTACTTTAAAGCTATAGTATCCAACACAGTGTGGTACTGACAAGGGCACAGAGATGCAGTCAGTCCAGAAATAGACTCACACAAATATGACCAACTGATTTTTTTCACAAAAGCACAGAAGCAATTAAGTGGAGAAAGAATAGTCTTTTCAAAAAATGATGTTAGAACAACTGAATATCTACATGCTCAGAAAGGGTGGACGGAGAGGAGAAGGAGGAAGGAAAGAAGGAATAAAGAAAGAACCTTGATCTAAATTACATACCTTATACAAAAAAAGAAAGAAAGCTCAAAAATATCCAAATGGAAAGCATATAACTATAAACATTTAGGATAAAACATAGAAAATATATGTGACCGAGGGTTAGGCAAAGAGTTTCCAGATAGGATGCCAAAATCATGATCCATTTTTAAAAAAAAGATAAATTAGACTTCACCAAAATGTAAAACTTTTGCTCTGGAAAAGATACTGTTAAGAGAATGAAAGACAAACTACAGACTGCGAGAAAATATTACCAAATCACATATCCAATAAAAGACTTGCATTTAGAATATATAAAGAATTCTCAGAACTTAATTGTAAGAAACAAACAACCCAACTAAAAAATGGGCAAGGAACTTGAACAGACACTTTGCCAAAGATACACAGATGGCAAATAAGCACGTAGATCATATTCAACATCATTAACTATTGGGGAAATGCAAATTAAAACAGCAATAAGGTACCACTGACTAAGAAAAAAACAATGGCTAAGAAAAAAACCTCTAACAACACCAAGTTCTGGAGAAGATGCAGAGCATCTGGAATACATTGTTGGTGAGAAAGCAAAATGGTAAGCCCACTCTAGAAAACAGTTTGGTAGTTTTATGTAAAGTTAGATACATAATCTAGAAATCCCATTCCTGGGTATTTACCCTAGAAATAAAGACTTATGTTCACTCAAAAACCTGCACAAAAATGTTTTTTAGCAGCTCTACTCATAATATTAAAAAATAAAGTGGAAATAACCCAAATGTATTTTGGCAGGTGAATAAACAGTGATGGGATGAACTCAGGAACAAAAAAGGAGCAAACTACTGATAAATACAACAATAATATGGATAAATTTCAAAAACATTATGCAGCATGAAAGAAGGCAAACACAAAAGACTACATACTGTATAATTCCACCAATCTGAAATTCTAGAAAATGCAAAGCAAATTTATAATGACAAAGCAGATCAGTTGTTGACTGGGGATTGACAGCAAAATGGCAGGAAGAAGCACTTGGGAATGATGGAAGCTTTTGTTATCTTGATCATGGTGGTAGTTACATGGGTATAAACATTTATCAAAACTCAGAGTTGCAGTGTTCACATCTCACGACCCAGTTAGCTCACTTTTAGGTATAGAGTAATGTTTCTCAAACTGCTGGTAGAGATCCATCATTATAAATGAATCATTAAATTAATTTAGTGTGTCTACTCAGAGGGACCCTAAAACTAATGAAGCTTAAGCTTCAGGACCTCTCACTTGCAAAGCTTCTTCCAATACCTGGCTAATATATTTTTATTCATAATTTTATATTCTTTTTCTAAAGAGAGTACCCAAATTGTATAAACTTTAGTCCCCACAAAACCAGGATCTGCTTCTGGATCATCAGACTTTTTAAAAAAATGAAATGGAATAGAAAATATGAAAGCTTTTTGTGAAACTTTTGTTTCCATTTATATCATGGGTCATGACATAAAAATGTATTTCTTACCAACATTTGTATTAAAAAATAAAAGTTTGGAAATGTCTTGTTGTGAAGCAACATAGGCACAGATGCAAAAGAACATATGTACACATGTGATGCAGGACTGTTTATGAGAATAGATGTTTGGAAATAACCTCAATGTCCAACAATATGAGAATAAGTGAATACATATGGTATATGTATGTAGTGGAATTCCTTACAGCTAAAAGGAATGAACTAAAGGTACGTGCATCAGGCTAGATGACTCTTACAAACACAACATTATGTTTTTTTAAAAAAAAAAAAAGCAGAGGAAGGATACCTAACGTATGATATTGTTTATGTAACATTTAAAACAATCCAAAAAACAATACTATGGTGAATGTGTATTATTTCTAGATACAGTCATACAGTCATGTATATAGTTATATATATATATATAGAAAAAGCACTAAAATGTACATGAGGCTAACTAAAAACAAATGCAGGATGGGATAGTTGTTACTTACAGCAAGGAAAAAGGGAGAGAATTATATGAGGGTACACCCAGGAGTTCAATTTTACGTGCAATTTTAATTTTGTTTTTAAAGAATAGAGTTGAGACAAATGAAGAAGAGTGTTAAAATTTCACAAGGCTGATTGGTGGGTATATGGATTTTTGCTGTGTTATTCTGATTCTTCTCTGATTGCATTGTATTCCACATGCATATTGTTGTTGACATTGCTAATGAGTATATGATTTCATGTGTGTAGTGTGGGTATTTACATACCTTATACCACTTAAGCTGCTGATCACTTTATGAAATAAGGACAGAAATTATCTCTATTCCATAGAAAAGGAATCTCTGAGACTGCAGGATAATTTATTAACAACTGGATTGTGTTTGTGTGTGTGTTGGGGGGGCTTTCGAAGTGGCACTGTGGTGAAGAATCTACCTGCTAGTGCAGGAGATGCAAGAGATACAGGTTCAATCCCTGGGTCTGCAAGACCCCCCTGGAGAAGGAAATGGCAACCCACTCCAGTATTCTTGCCTGAGATACCCCATGGATAGAAGAGCCTGGCGGGCTACAGTCCATGGGGCCGCAGAGTGGGTCACAACTGAGCATGAAGGCACTCGTGAATTGGGTACTCAGCAGTTCCTTGCTTAGCCTAAATTTGCATGGAAGTCCACTGGAGAAGTTCCCTTCAAGCCCAGGTGACTTGACCCCCCTCATTGACCACCTCCAAGCCTGGAAGGCACTTACTTAGGGGACAAATCGCATTACTAATAGCTAAATGTTCCCTCAAAAGTCGTTCTGAAGTACCAGAAGGGACTTCTAGGAATGATACTCAGGCGATGGATACACATTTACAGCCAATCTTTAGAAGGTGAAGGCAGTTCCTTTGACTATGCCCCACCCCCGTCCCCACTGGCTCACTCAGTGACTTTGGACAAATCACATAACCTCTCAGTACTTAACATGTACACTCCTGTAAACCGAACGGGTAATGTGCATNAATGTTCCCTCAAAAGTCGTTCTGAAGTACCAGAAGGGACTTCTAGGAATGATACTCAGGCGATGGATACACATTTACAGCCAATCTTTAGAAGGTGAAGGCAGTTCCTTTGACTATGCCCCACCCCCGTCCCCACTGGCTCACTCAGTGACTTTGGACAAATCACATAACCTCTCAGTACTTAACATGTACACTCCTGTAAACCGAACGGGTAATGTGCATCATTACTCATTTAGGCTCGTGCAGAACCCAATTTGAAAATTAGGGACCGATTTATGGTAGATCCTAAGTAACAACGTCAAATTTTCAACACAAAGTACATCTTCTGAGCCCCTTCCATTCTTCAAAGACTATTTTTTAACTCTCATTTAAATGGCAGTGGCTATTTTAAACTTTTCAATGATCCATAACTTATAAATCACTAAGGTAAGAATGGTTTTTGCTGTTAAAAATTTAAAGCAACGCCTACTGCTGCTGCTAAGTCGCTTCAGTCGGGTCCGACTCTGTGCGACCCCATAGACGGCAACGCCTAACTAGACAGTGAGTATCTTCTATTGCCCTTTTCGTCTGTTCTGGCTTTGAAGATTTGGGGAGAAAGCAGTTTGCTAACCAGAAGTTTTAGAACTTTATTTCAGTACTAATAAAATGCTTTGATGAGAATGCTTTAGGTTCTACACGTTGAGAAAGAAGAAAGGCACCGCGCAGCTCCAACGCCAGGAAAGTTGGGAAAGATAAACTCGGGAGCCGGTGACTGCCAGCGCGCCCGGTCCGCTCCCCACGTGGGTTGTCTCGCTGTGGTGTCTCGCTGACCCCTGGAGGGTCTGGCCAAGAACCGGAAGCCCCCTCTCGGCAGAACCGCCCGCAGAGGCCACAGGTCCCTTTAAGGCGCCCCGCGGGCAGGGACCCGGGAGCTAAGAGGGCGGGAGGAGGGCTCGCGAGCGGGCGCCACGTGACTCGGCTGCCAAGTTGGTTCGTGAGTTTGACAGAAGTTTGAATTGGACTCGGGGGCTTTCTGCGGCCGGCCGGGCAGAGCGGCGGCCGCGGCCTCGGAGAGCGCGAGCAGCAGCGCCCCCCGCGACCCACCCAGCCAGCCTGGATCCCGGGCGGCCGANCCAGCACTGGGTGGCAGGAGGGTGAGGAACGAGGCCTGCGGAGTCCCGGATTCAGTCCTTCTATGTGCAAGGAGCTTTTGCCCAGGGCGCTCACATTTCACCCGGGCGAGAGGACCCGGGTGTAACCTTTCCAGAACTCTGATCCTGCACATACCACTCCCGGGTGGCGGGAGGGGGGAGGAGGACAAGGGGGACGAGGAAAGCTGCGGAGGGCAGAGGAGGGAAGGAGGCGGGCGACGGGTACCATCCTGTCCCCAGACCTGCCAGGGCCTGACTGATCCTAGAGATGGACTCAGGGGACAGGGGCCTGGCTGGCAGGCCTGCTCTGTTGAGATCACTAGAGTAATCTGCGTTGCTGTAACTGCGGGAGCAAGTGCGTGAATGAATGAATGGATTTCATGGCTCTGGGATGAAATAAGGAAAAGAAAAATAAGACAATAAAAGTCAGTCAAAACGTGCCCTGTAGACTAAGATATGGAGAAAGCAATGGCAACCCACTCCAGTCCTCTTGCCTGGAGAATCCCAGGGACGGCGGAGCCTGGTGGGCTGCCGTCTATGGGGTCTCACAGAGTCGGACACGACCGAAGTGACTTAGCAGCAGTAGCAGCAGTAGACTAAGATAGAGCTGGAAAGCTGGGGCCTAGGTTACAGACCTGGACCCGCCTTTTCTACCTACTTGACCTTGGCAAAAATCTCTTCTTTGGGCTTCAGTTTCCAATGTTAATCAAATGTTGATCAGACCGTCCCTAGGGTCCCTTTCTGCTCTAAATGAGTTGGCATGCTAGAACATTACCCTTGATTAGACTTATTCTGTGACCTTGAAGAAATCATTTGCCCAGGGCCTCAGTTTCCCTGTAGTGGTCTAGGGGAAACACTATCTTCTCCTGCCTGACTGGTACTTTGAGTCCTTAGCATGTTCTCTGTCCTTCCCAGTGTATAAATTAGGAACCTGGACAGGTGCAGTCACTCTTTCAAATTATAAAGACCTGTCGGGAGCATTTAGTGCACTATCACAGAAGAGATTTGTTAGACAATCCGCGCACCAAATGGTGTGTGAATAACTTAATTAATGTGCTTTCAGCACAAAATTCAGCTGGGGAATAAGTTACCATTAATACTGAGGAGGATTGAGTTCTAAAGGGCTTTTTAACTTGCTGGAGACAGGAGTTAACGCTGTGTCACTGATTCATAAATCATCCTTTGGATAAGAATCATCAGATCTGGAATTCAGGAGCAATAGTGCATTTGGGGTTATCTTCCGATATCTGAGACCCTGACTGGGGCTACAGGCCAGCCTGGGGAGCTCCCGAGTGCAAACTCTGGGACCTAGTGGGGACTTTCCACTCGCCTTACTGCCTCAAGAGCATTCGGAATGACTGCTGACTGAGCTCTTTCACCTCTCCTCACTTCCCTGCTCTGACGCACCCCTTGAGTATCTGAGGGGTCTGTGGAAGAGTGATCTTAAGGCTCCATGTGTCTGCTTTCCATTGCTCATAATGGCTTTCCATTATGAGCAATCCAGAGGAACAGAACCGGAAATAAAACAGTATGGTTTTATCATTAAACTAGACAATTGGATCTAAGGGAAATTTGAGAAAGACTGTCAAGGGATGAGGAAAACAATGAGGTTATTAGACCACGGAATCATCCTCCATGGGGGGGATTCTGAAAGGCTTCTTTCTTCAACCTTTCTGTCCTTTTCCCAACCCACCCCCAGCCAATACCCATAACATTTCTGTAAGGCTGCACAAAGCAATGCCTGGTCCCGTCCACAGTCAGCTCTGATCCCTAAGAGTTAAAACCTGTTTGACTTTTAAGATCCTCAGTTTCTTAGAGAGGAAGTTATGCTTTTCTCTCATAATACTCAACCCAGGAGTCCATGGCTAGGCTCTGAACTCAGCTTTCATTCAAAGGGTAGCCTCATAAAGAGATATGCTTTGCTTTTACTGCCATCCTGGTAACCTGAATCCAAAATGAGTTTCACTTGCCCTGGGTCTCTCCAGGAACTGGTCCCAGGAACCAGCACCAAAATGACAGTGAAAATATCATTTGGGACTTTTTGCATATTTCCTGCTTGGAGGGATCAAATACTCCTGTCTCGACAAGGGGAGAAAAAAAACACCACACACAAAGCTTGCAGTTATTGTAATGATAACTGAAAACTCTGTTGTCACTATTACCAAAAAAGCAAAGCTTTTACTGGAAGTCTGGTGAGATAAAATAATGTTATTCTATTAGCGTATCTTTTTAAAATTTTAACATGAACTAATCTCACCTCAATTTCAGTTCTGGGGTCTCGCTGAGTCTACACTAAGCTAGGCAAAGAACATGGACATATACCAATTATTGGGGAACTAGTTTTTCTCAGCTTTCTAGCTATGGAAGCTTGGATAAATGATGAAATCTTCGTGGGTCTCAGTTTCTTATCTGTAAATGAGGGTAAGATACATCTCATGAGCTCTCTGGAAAGATTACAGAAAGTAATATCTGTAAAGCATTGGCGCATCTGAGAAGACCATGGTGAGCCTGGAAATCCAAGAGGTATTCAGTAAGTGTTGGCTCCCAAACCTCTCATTGTCCCTAACTTTCCCCCTTATGCAGACTGTCAGCTAGACCTGTCCTTTGGTAAGATCATTTAGATGTTACTGCCAAATCCCTACTCTGTTCTTGTTCCTTTGCTAAGTTGTGTCCAACTCTTTGCGATCCCATAGACTGTAGCAAGCCAGGCTTCCCTGTCCTTCACCATCTCCTTTTCAAACTCATGTCCATTGAATCGGTGATGCCATCCAACCATCTCATCCTCTGTTGCCCCCTTTTCCTCTTTACCCTTCTTCTTATCTTCCTCCTTATCCTCCCTCTCCTCTTTACCCCCCTCTGAGGGTAAGGTATGAATCACTTGGATTATTCAGTCACTGTTCCAATGAAAGTGAAAGTGAAAATGAAAGTTGCTCAGTCGTGTCCAACTCTTGGCAACCCCATGGGTATAGTCCATGGAATTCTCTAGGCCAGAATACTGGAGTGGGTAGCCTTTCCCTTCTCCGGGGCATCTTCCCAACCCAGGGATAGAACCAAGGTCTCCTGCACTGCAAGTGGCTTCTTACAAGGGAAGCCCACTGTTCCGATAATGTCATATTATTTTTAACTGGGCATGCCCTTGATCAGTAACTCACTTTTGAGGTACCAAAGTCACTTATTTGGCTCTGGGGTCTTGGTAGTGAAAATAAGGTATTTCAATAAATATGGAGAATTCAAAAGCACACCATCAGAGTCTGTAACAACCAATGATTTGAGTGTGTGGGAATAGGCTTTGGGGGAGAACTTGTCTTCCTTGTGCTCTGCGCTAAGTGGAAATGTTAGTGTTCTCAGGACTGACAAAGGTTATCACCAAAAAGCAAGTCAGCGCCAAAGTGGAGCCTCATCCTTACTAGGAAAGTTATTCTTACATCTTTCCAAAAGAGATGCAGAGGCAGGAGGAAGAGGAAAAGGAGGAGGAGGAGGAGAGTATGTCCACTGCTGTTCCCAGCAATGCAGGTCCATGAGGAGGAAGGCTAGTTGGTGTCAGAGCCCTGAAGATGCCCCTTGTCTCAGGGTCTCATCTTTCCTTGGCTTCTGTTCTTTATGACCAGCTTTGTACCTAGTAACAGGGGTGATTACTGGCCTTCTGCTCTCTTCCCTGTGGCTCAGTCCCCTGACACAGTTCAGGAAAAAGGCATATCTGGTGCAGAAAGGTGGAAGGAGCTGGGAAAGCATCTTTCTCTGATCCTGCATCCCAAGGTGCATAGCTACTTCCTCCCGCTTTGCAATCCTCCCTGCACAGAGTGGAGATCTCTTTTTTCAGCCTTAATAATTCTGTGATCCTGGGTTATGTTTTGGCTTTTATTTGAGCATGACTCCTTTCTGGATGCAAACTCTTGAGAGCAGGTACTGGTCTCATTCATCTTGGATTCTGCAGCGTCTGGCACAAAGTAGATGCTTGATAACTGTTGATTAATGAATGGATGACATAGAAAGAGCAGTGAACCAGCAATCGGGAGTTGTGAATTCTAAGTCTGGCTCTCACATTGGCTAAATGTGACCTTGGGAAAGTCACTTAATCTTTTGGGACTTCAGTTTCCACCTCTATGAAATGAGACTGTTGTGCTTGATAATCTCTGAGATCCTTTTTGCTCTGCTGTTCTGTGAACCTGAGAGATTTCCCTGAGATTCACTTAATAGCAAACTGTCATCTGTTATCTGACACCTTCTGACTGTGTTGTTCTGATTTAACCATATATTCTGGTTAGTAAAATTATGTAAGTTGTTTAGAGACTCCCGACTTTCAAAGAATCAGAACAGAAGAATATACAGTTAATACTAAAGTTACTATGGGTATATTTTGCCCATGGAGGAATCATAAAGCAGGGTTCAGGATTTTTAGAACCTCAAGCCTGTCTTCTGGACGTAGCAGAACTTTCTGCAATGATGGAAAAGTTCTATAATCTGTGTGGTTCAGTATGGAACCTGCTAGTCACATGTGGCTAGTGAGCACTTGAAATGTGGATAGTGTGACCAAGCCACCGAATCTTAAATGTTATTTAATTTTAATTAATTTAAATGTAAATAGCCACATTTGGCTAATTGCTACCATAGTGGATAGTGAAGCTCTAGGGTACAAGCTCCATGAAGACAGAGATTTTGTTTTTCTCTTTCGTTCACTAATAAGTCATATCGCCTAGAACAATGCCTGGGACATAGTAGATGCTCAATAAAGGACATCTTTCTGTAGCTGGTCAGGAGTGTCAGTCAAGAGAGTGTTGGTAAAACAGAAGCTCCATAACTAACTGTTCATTGCCCTAGGTGAGAAGTACCAACTTTTAGGGGGGACCTATACAGAGCCACTCACTAACTGCCAACAGTAATAATATATCCAACTGTCTGCCCTTCCTAGAATGGTAAGTCTTAATTGTGTCCAGTTCTGGACATCAGAAGCTAAGAGGAACAAAGACACTTCCATGAGGACTCAGAGAACCACAAAGCTGACAAAAGATTAGAGAATCCTTATGAGGATGAGCTAGAGGAGTGCCACGGTCATGCCAGGGAGGCAACTTAGAGTATGTAAAGGTAATGATGTAGAGGTTCTGAGTGACTTCTCTCCAGTTCTGTCAAGATGAACAAACAGGGTTATCCTGTGGCCTCTGTAGTTTAAGTCAAATCAGGAATGTTCAGGCACTGGAGAGAGATTACATTATCTCCTTTCCTGGAGGAGTGTTAAGATGGAGACAATTCTTGTTTGTTCGAATTAAACCTCCTAGAAACAGAGACGTACCCATCATGACCTTTAGAGAAGGGCCAATGGCTCCAGCCTGGAGAAGATCTGCCAGGCCAGGCGATGCAGGATGGGGCAGTGGCACCGGACACCACCAGGGCCAGAGCGCAGCTGCTGGCAAACCCGGCCAAGAGCACATGGAGAGAGCTACCCTGAGTGAGAGAACCACAGAGCTGGAAAAGGCCTTGGAATGGCCTGCTCCAAACCTCTCATTTTACAGATGAGGAAACTGAGATGCGGAGAACAGAACTGCTTGTTAGAAGTTGCTGGCTCATTAGTGACAGGACCAGGACTAGGACCCAAATTTCCAGACTCCTAACCCAGGTCTCTTTTCCTTCCACAACACTATCGAGCATTAGCAAGATACCATGCACACAACCCTATTCTATCAACTCTGGATGTTGGGTTGGGATGTGAATTAGCTGTCTTCTAGGTAATTCATGTCTGAGATACTGAATCACAAAGAAATATACAAAAAGTGAACAATTAACAGAATAAGCTCACTGCTTACACAAAGGATTATATCATGCACAAGCCAATGGTAAGAACAAAGGAAATGGAGCCTCAACAGATGATGTGGGAGAATAAGAAATTCCAATTTCTCACCTTTTCTAACCAAACTGTGTGGCCCCAGGAAGAAATTAGAAAATTGTAGGATGAGGAAATTCCATTTCACTCAAGATAGGAGGTTTAGTAACATGTGATGAAAGGTGAAGAGGGAAACAATTCAAGTAATCTGAAATGCCTTTGGTTCTCAACACCGAGAAATGGCAGCATCAACAGATTATAAAGTGAAACACCACTGGGGAAATAGCAAAGGCTGATAAGGCAAGTGGAAGATAGTTTTCTCTGGGTTTGAGCCAGGACTGATGGCATCAACCCAGCCAGCACTGTTGCCAGGAAAGGTGCCTTTAGGGGAAGAGAAGTTAGCTGGTGGTAGCATGGGACAGCAGCCCGGCCCCTGACCCTTGGCCCCTATGAAGGCTTGGCAGAAGTGATCCCCTCCAGCTATATCTCCACTGAGGCAGGATGTAAGTTAGCAAGAAGGTAATGACAAGATTGAATGATGCCTTCAAAGGAGAAATGGAAAGAATTCCATGCATGCCTGATGTCCTTTGGCAGAGGGGAATTTCTAGGATGCCTCTCCCTTGGGGAGGAAATTCAAGTGCACCTTTGAGATAGAGGTTTCCAAAGCCTAAATTGCTTTGTGTTAGTCATCATCTTAAGGAGGCTATCTGTGATCTTCAATGTCACATCCGGTGGAGAGACCTAGAAACTGCCCATTTCTCCCTCTTCATTTCTCTCCCAGGTACCAGTCAAAGTCAACCCTATGCATTTGGCTATTTGGTCCAGGATCCTGTGCAGTGAACAGAGCACCCTGAGGCTGGGAGACCAGAAGGGACTTGATTAAAGGGACTCCTGGGAATGGCCACCCACTCCAGTATTCTTGCCTGGAGATTCCGTGGACAGAGGAGCCTAGTGGACTATAGTCTGTGGGGTCGCAAAGAGTCAGACATGACTGAGCGACTTTCATTTTCACTTTCACTTGGCCCCATCCCATATCTGCACCTGCTAGGAGTGAGAGGGTGGTTCAGAGGGATAGATCTTGGCCAGTTGAGACCTTCTGACTCTCAAACGGGCTTCATTCTCCCTCAGCTCTTTGCTATTTTCGCCTTCGGGTCCTGCGGCTCCTACAGCGGGGAGACAGGAGCAACGGTTCGCTGCAACAACGAAGCCAAGGATGTGAGCGCCATCATTGTTTCATTCGGCTATCCCTTCAGGTGAGCGTGAGCTGATTCTGACCTAGCACATCCTCGCTCATTGGATTGACAGGATCTGCGTGGTCCCCTCCTCCTCCAGAAACCTAAAGACCTTTTGTTGTGTGCCACTCCAGTTTCAAATAGAATGGGGCACAGAATCTCCCTGCCCTTTAGGAATTTCAGACAGGAGAAGGCAATGGCACCCTACTCCAGCACTCTTGCCTGGAAAATCCCATGGACGGAGGAGCCTGGTAGGCTGCAGTCCGTGGGGTTGCTACGAGTTGGACACGACTGAGCGACTTCACTTTCACTTTTCACATTCATGCATTGGAGAAGGAAATGGCAACCCATTCCATTGTTCTTGCCTGGAGAATCCCAGGGACAGAGGAGCCTGGTGGGCTGCCGTCTATGGGGTCGCACAGAGTCGGACACAACTGAAGCGACTTGGCAGCAGCAGCAGCAGAAGCTAGAGAAAAATATAAGGGAAACTCAGATAAACTCTTGTTTTAATAATGTTCCAGTCCATGAATAACCAATAGCAGGTAATGACAGCTCCTACAGAAAGAACCCCACTGTGTAGGGTGGAGACTTATAGGAGCCTGGGCTAGTTGGGCAAGTCTCTTCTACCCTCCACAGCCTCCTCCCTGCCTTGAAGGTAAGGAAGCTTGTCAGTACTCAGATCCTAAAGAGGTGAAGGGGGACACTCACGTGTACCACCAGAATACAAGGAGGCACACGTTGACCAGGAGGGAGAAGGGAATACTCTTTCCTGGGTATCTAGGCGCTTAGAGAAGGGGGAGACCAAGTGTTCAGAGGGGAATAGGGACAGGGCTCACCTCTTCAGAAATTTCTAGTAGCAGCATCCAAGTTAGATCAGCTGTCTCTTGCACATAATAGTGTGTTTGTTCTCCTCTCTTGATTTGGTCTGATGTGGTCTCACTAGGGGACTTAAAGTCTGAGAACAGATAATTCCAATCTTAACTTGCGCACAGTGCTTTCCCAGGGGCAGAATGAAGCTGATTCCCCTGATGGTTTGGCCGACAGAAATATATTGTGGTTATGACCTAAAGGGTCCTGGAGATACTTGGGAATACAGGGTCACCGTGTCTGGGCAGGGTGGATGAATGTGGGGTGGTGGCCAAGCGGGAGGTTGAGTTTGGCCAGAATTCCAGGGAAATTCCTGTCTTGACTCCAAGGTTCCCTCCATAAACTTTCCTCCCTACATGCCCCTCTCTTGGCTCTGCAAGAGCCCTTGGGTGAGAACTGGAGCAGGACTACCCCTTGGGCAGGGAGGGCCTGCTGCTTGCACAGGGAGAGGATCGCCCTGAGCTCAGGGTTGGCTTCATGCCACCTGCAGGTTGAACCGGGTCCAGTATGAGATGCCCCTCTGTGACGATGAATCCACCTCCAAGACCATGCACCTCATGGGAGACTTCTCTGCCCCCGCTGAGTTCTTCGTGACCCTGGGCATCTTTTCCTTCTTCTACACCATAGCTGCACTCATCATCTACCTGCGTTTCCACAAACTCTATACGGAAAATAGGCGCTTCCCACTGGTGGTGAGTGGGCACAGCCGGGGGGATGGGGTGGGGAGGAGATACTGAGGAGGTGTACGTCCTGGGCTGAGGACAAGCATGACAGCTTTCCTGGGTCCCTGACCCTTGCAGGTGAACCTCCTCAATCTCCCTGCCAGCTCTGTGCTGTTGGTCCCTTTGGGTGCTGGGGCTGCCAGGTCCTTGGCCCTGTAGAAGGCCCACATCTCAGGGCTCTGTGTCTACTGACCTCCCATCACTTGCTCTGCTCACAGGAGGCACAACAGCTTCAAGAAGCAGGCTCTAGAGTCAGATTTGCTTGGGTTCAAACCCCAACACTGTCCCTTACTAGCCATATGCTCTTGACACGTTATTTAACCTCTTTAAACGTCAGTTTCCTTGACTAGAAAATGGAAAGATAACAATAACTATCTCATTGTTTTGGAAGAATAAAATATCTGGTATAAAAATATATAGTATATAGTTAACCTCCATAAGTGCTAGCTATTATTAATGCTATTTCCCCTTGGCTTTCTCCTTATCCTAGGCATGCAAGGTGTAAAGGGTGCCTTAGGGGATCCCCACTTATCTCCTGCAGTCTGCCCTAACTCTGCCACCAGGTGTAATTGAGCAATGGTTATCAAAGCAAAGGCTGGGGCAGGGGAGTGTGGTGCGTTTAGGCTGCTTGGGTTTGGGGATAACACTGACCAATAGATGACTTGTTCCCTGACCTCAGTTCTGAGGGCATGGGCAAGGGTAGCCCTGGCTGGCAGGATTCTCTTGATGGCAGATTCCCCAGAATGATCTAGGCTCCCTGAGCCTCCAGGTGTCGGGTAGGATGGGAAGAGGCAGCTGTCCTGGGACCCCAGGATCACAGTGCATTAGGGCAAGAGGAAAAGAAGTGCAGAATCATGGAGTCCTTTCTGACTGTATTTCCTGTCCCTCTGCTCCTCCCAGGACTTCTGTGTGACTGTCTCCTTCACCTTTTTTTGGCTGGTAGCTGCAGCTGCCTGGGGCAAGGGCCTGACTGATGTCAAGGGGGCCACACGGCCATCCAGCCTGACTGCCGCCATGTCTGTGTGCCATGGAGAGGAAGCGGTGTGCAGTGCCGGGGCCACACCCTCCATGGGACTGGCCAACATCTCCGTGGTGAGAGTTGTGGCCACTGATGGGGTCTGGGGGAGGCAGCACTGTCCCTGATGCCCAGGCCAGTCACAGCAGTAGGGGCTAGGAAGAACACGGAGGGTGTCCTCACAGCTGGTATCCCCAGCATCTGCAGCCAGCACATCCCCTCTGCTTCACACTGGCTGCTGGCCTCTGGCTGACCCCAAGGGACATTTGGGAAGGGCCACTCAACCTCCTGTTCCTTCCCCCTTCTGCCCTCTGCCTCCCATTTCCCTCTGTTCTCTCCCCCTCCTGGCATGCTCACTGTGACCACCTCCCACTCCTCCTGTCTCTTTATGAGTATGTGTGTGCACGCACACGAGTGCATGAAGAGGGTGCCTAGGGCTGTGGTGGGGCTCACAGCTGGGAGCTGACCCAGAGTGCATGAGAAGGAGCTCCAGGCTGGAAAAGAGTTTGGGGCAGTGGTGGGTCCAGCTGGTATGCATGTATTGGCCACCTTAGTCATTAGAACATCAAAATATCTCTATATCAGTTGGTAAATAGCTGAGGCCTCAAGTTTTGCAAATGTACCCCTGTCATCCCAGCCACCTCAGCCCTGCCCTGGAAAGCTTTGGCTTAAACATCCCCAGATAGAGACCTGGGTTCAATCCCTGGGTTGGAAAGATCCCTTGGAGAAGGGAAAGGCTACCTACTCCAGTATTCTGGCCTGGAGAATTCCATGGACTGTGTAGTCCATGGGGTTGCAGAGTCGGACAAAACTGAGAGACTTTTACTTAGGAAAATCTCTCCCTGAAAATGGTCAAAACATCCCCAAGGCNGGGAAAGGCTACCTACTCCAGTATTCTGGCCTGGAGAATTCCATGGACTGTGTAGTCCATGGGGTTGCAGAGTCGGACAAAACTGAGAGACTTTTACTTAGGAAAATCTCTCCCTGAAAATGGTCAAAACATCCCCAAGGCCCAGTAACTGAGAGGTTTAATGGCTGGTACACCAGGGAGCTTTCTAAACCTTGCTGGAATTTTGATGATAGGTTCCACCTCCCCGCCACCCCCCCAAGACTGTACTGTAAAAATGTTCACATACAGTGAAGTTGAAAGAATTTTTACAATGAACACCCACACACTAATCAACTAGACTGTACCATTAACATTTTACTAGACTTGCTTTATCACATATCTATCTGCCTCTGTTCATCTATCAATCCATCTTATTGTTAATGCATTTCAAAGTTAATTGCAGACATCCGTACACCTCCCCTAAATCCTTCCTGCTGATAGTTTTTAAAGTATTTTGAATAAATATTTGGATAGAGCCAGCTGGGTGGCTGCCCTAGGAAAGGAGCACCTTGGACAGCTCTGGCCCCGCCCACCCCAGGAGGCCCCAAGGATGCTGGGCGAGGCACCAGGAGAGCCCTTGCTCTTTGCTCTGCTTTGCATGGTACTCCACTCCAGGAATCACATTCTCCCAGCGACCAAGCCACAGTTTGGGTGCATGCTGCAGANGAGCACCTTGGACAGCTCTGGCCCCGCCCACCCCAGGAGGCCCCAAGGATGCTGGGCGAGGCACCAGGAGAGCCCTTGCTCTTTGCTCTGCTTTGCATGGTACTCCACTCCAGGAATCACATTCTCCCAGCGACCAAGCCACAGTTTGGGTGCATGCTGCAGACAGAGTTAGATACCTTCATCAGAGAGCTCCTTAATGGGTGATGGCCCTAAACCATGTTTCTACAGCCAGTCCTCTCTCTTTCAGGCTTTCTAACCCTCTATGCCTCCCTCCCCCAACCTCACGCAGGAATCCCCCCTCCCTGTTCCCACAATGCCTTCCTTCCTATTCTCACGACTTCCCTCCTCCCCCAACCATGTCTTTGCAGCTCTTCGGCTTTATCAACTTCTTCCTGTGGGCCGGGAACTGTTGGTTTGTGTTCAAGGAGACCCCGTGGCATGGGCAGGGCCAGGACCAGGGTCAGGGCACCAGCCCGGAAAGCGCAGCTGAGCAGGGAGCCGTGGAGAAGCAGTAAGCAGCCCCCAGCTACTCCCGAACAGGACAGCACCTCTTCAACCACCTCCGGCTTCCAGGACCTCCCTCTTTCTTCTCCTCCAACTTCCCTCCCCCATCATTCTGGGCTCTGAGACGTCTTCACTGATGGGCAGGCACCAGCTGTCGGAAACCTGGGCAGCCCTCCCAGTGCCTTCCTATCCCTCCTCTTCCTGGAGTCCCAGATGGCAGGAGCTCAGTGCTTCTTGTCTACTGCCTGGACCCAGGCATCTTCCTTGGGGTCTTACACGTACCCTCACAGCCTCTGAGAACCAGCCTCTGCTGCAGGCAAGGGCCGGGGTCAGGAGACCTGCGACTGGTTCCTTGCTGCCACGTCTATCCATCTGTCCAGCTTCAATAAAAGTGGGGGGAGGGGAAATTGGTTGGCAGCCTTCTCCCTGCTCTCTTGCATGGAGGGCCCACCAGTGGTTTAGTGACCTCTCTTCAGTGGCTGTCATCAAGGCCCCATGTCTACACTGACCTGACATCAGTCTGAGCTCAGTATGTTCCCCACTCCCTCCTCTGGCCCCTGTTTGCCCACAGAGTCCATCATGTTTGAACCCAGGAGGCTGACTTGCCTAGAAAGCAGCCTTCCAGAGGGTCCCAATTGCAACTGAGTTGCAACTTTAAGAAACAGTAGCCAGGAAACTTGCTGGGGAATCAGTTTTCTCTGTTCCCTTAGTTCTCCCACCCCTCCCTGCTGGGGCACCTTCCACCAACACTCTGAACTTCTACTTGCCCTAGAAATTCTCTGCTTTTTTCCCTGTCGTCCTTCTTGGGCTTGTCTTACACTTGGGACACAAGATGAGCGGGCGAGGAGGCTCTCTGTTTCAGCCCTCCCAACCTCCTGCCTCTCTGTCCAGCCCCCTCCCCCAGCCTCTTAGATCTGAAGCATTCAAGGTCCCTTTCTGAGTCTGCTCAGGCCTTCCTTTCATTCCGGTGGGGCCAGCTAGGGGCTTTGGAAGGAGGAAAAAGGACCATCATGAGTCTAAGCTGCCCTAGAGCCCCAGGACATGGATGGATGGGCCACTTCCCCTTCACTCTCTTCTTTTTTTTTCTCCTCCCTGCTCCTTCTCTGGACGCTGGTTCACATTTCCCCTTCTCACCTTTAGGAAAGAATATGCCCTCTCACTTTGTCCTCCATTCCTCCTCTGTCTCATTTTTTCCAGGCTCTATCCCCCCACCCCTCACCCCCACCTCAGTCCGGGGCAGGCCGATGCTATTGGTGCTTCTTCACTTCGGGACCCAGTTCCATATTTGTCCTTGGTGTGTCTCCTCTTCCTGACACCTCCTTCAGTCCCTCTCTGGACCCCAGGGCCCAAGAGACACTGCCGACTGGATAAGGGCCACCTGCCTCCCATGCCACTCAAAACATGCCAGTCTGCCCTGGCCACAGCACTGCCCAGGGAAGAATGACAAAGGCAGAATCCAGCCATTTTCCAAACCAGTGCCAGTTAGCCCATTTGTCATCCCAAAGGTGGATGTGTCCTGCGCCAGTTCCTCCTCTGGCCTGAGTCAACCCCTCCAACCTCCTCGCCTTGCTCAGCACCCTCCGCAGTAACGTGGGCATTACTGGGGAACCCGGGTGGCAGGACCTTTGACTTCGGGCCAGTCTTTTGGGTCAGAGTTTCCCCGCTTGACAGGGGTGTGTGAGATTTATATCTTCAAATGCCTCAGTGTCCTTCAGTGAAAAACTAGGTATTTTGTTTTTTTAGCTTTCGGGGAAAGGATTTGAGGAGGGAAGCTGGGAGATGGGGATGAGGGTGTTTCTAAGTCTGAACCTCTCTCTCTCCTGAGCTGTCCCCGTGATTACTCAAGGACAAGGTGGGACAGCTTTGCCTCCAGAGCTACAGAGAACAAAGGAGTTCCTTCATGTTTTTTCAGGCTGGCCCCTGTGAGGGTCTGCGCGCAGCTTCTACTGGAACTATGTTTCATTCTGTGTACGTATTTATAATTCATCTGAAATGTGATGGATAAAGTGTTCTCATTTGGGGGGCCTAAGTTACTAATTGGCCCTTCAGCTAGGGAAAGGGGGTGGGTAGGTATACACTCCTGCCAAGGACTCCTAGCCCAGAACTCTCCCTTAGGCCAAGAAGGCTCTTTTATCCTCTTCAAGTGGCTGGCTTGTTCTGAGCCAGAAGAGCCTTGATCTAGGTTATGGCCTCTCTCTTCATGGCCATCCTAAAAGGAAAGGCTGCTTCACCTCATTACCTTCAGAGGGCTGGACTGTCCTCAGAGGACTCATGTTCCCTCCAAGCAGGGCTGGCATCACCACTTTGCCTAGTGGGGCCTGAGGTAGGACAAGGTGTCTGGTTTCTCCAGCTGCCGGGAGGAGGCCAGCTGGCGGGGCACTTGCCTTTGCCCTAGTAAGTTCTGACCCTGCCAGGGTGCCCACCTTGGACCTTTCTGAACACGAGTTCCCTCCACTATCATGGTCGTAGATGTCCTTCTTCTGGGATTGCAGATCAGGGGTGGGGGGAGAATGTTGCATGTTGTTTTCTGGTGCTTGTTATTATACATATGAATAAACAGTGCTTCAAGCATTTGGCATGAAGGAGCCAAGAATGTAGCCCTTATGGGGATTTTTTTTCCTCCTCCCCTTGCTTTAAGTTCTTGGACAAATATCAGCATTTTCAACCAAAACACCATTCTACTCCTCTCCACTCTGCACTCCCAGTGATAAGAGTCTGAAGGCTGAATTGTTTCTGGCAGACCCCAGCCTGGTGGCGTCTCCTCAGTCCAAAGTAACTGAGACTCATTAATAAATTTAGAGCAAATTCAAAAGGCAGGAGACAGTGGCTTCCACAATGCTGTTTCCATGTGCTCTCCTACTGTGACCTAATCTAGGTTCCTGTCAGGAGTTGAGGGCCTTATGCGTTGCCCTCTCAACCTTACAAACTCGCACCTCTATGGTCCTTCTGACAGATAGTCATAGGCTTCATTTATATTCCCTTGAAAAATACACTTGGGCACAATATTACACTCAATGTCACCAGGTTCACCAACCTCCTAGGAATCATCTATGGTTTTCAGGTTAAGAAGCTCTACCATCAGAGATCATCCTTGAAGTACTGTAACATTCCTTGGGTGAAAATGAGAAGATGCTCAGAGGTCTTGAAGTCAGACCTTGACTTATTTGCCTCCAGTTTGGTTTCCCCTGAGAGGAAAGAATGAATACAAGGTGAGGTATAAGGGAAAAGAGAATTAGTATCTCTTTTCTGATGTGATGGGGTAGGGGACAGGCTTTTGTCTGTTGAGTGTATGAAGGTGAGAAAGAACGTTATCAGCTGAGGAGAAAGATGTGGATGATTCTAGGCCTTAGCAAGGAAAATAACAGATCCGATGAGAAATGACCCTATGATGATGCTCTGGTAGCAGCCCTGCCAGCACAGAAAATATTCGTTAGAAAAAAAAAGCCAAAGTGATGGATGAAGTCAGGGTCCAACCAGGGTTTGGGAAGAGGCGATACAGGGTATCGATCATCGATCGCAGTTATCAGAAGAGGAGAGACGGATCAGCAGAGATGCTGCAAACACCAGCAGCCTCGGGGCTACCCTTGTGCCGGGGCTGGCTCTGGCTCACAGATAGCCTTCTGTCATCCTGACAGGTGATCTTGGTCAGCTCAGCTAGGTCCTACCAAATCCAGAAAACGCTACTCCAACCCTCTGCTCTGCATCAGGGCAGCGTGGGTTTCCCACAAAGGCACACCACCAGAGTTGAGGATCCTCCCCGACTCCAACCCCTGTGTCCTTCAGCACATCCTACAGACCCCCTCCCTTTGCCCTTCTGATTCACATCGCCCACCTCCCTGCACCTACCCTATTCGATCTACAGGGAAGCGAAGTCGCTCGTGGCCGCCAGCCCGGGAAGGGGAGCCAGTCAGCTGGCGGAGGCACGGCTTAAAGAGGCATCTTGGGCAGAGAGGTTTGGGACTGGGGTCTGTGTGCAGTGAGTTTAAGAGGGGGGCTGGTAGCAGAAAGAATGTGTTCACAAGGCTTAGGAGAGGAGGTCCTGAGGCTTTGGTCTCTTTCTACCCCCGCAATCATGCATTTTGGAGGGGTTCTCGCGGCAAGTTCAGTAGGCAACAGCACCACCTAGCTGACTACATTTCCCAGAAGGCTATGTGGGCGAGAGACTGAGAGCCCGACGAACAGTGCTGCACTTGCGCAAGTGAGCTGGAAAGGTGGGAGGGAGAGGGGAGGCGTGCCCGCGGCGGGGATGAGGGGAGGGGGCCGCGCGGCGGCGGCGCCGGGGCGGGCGCGCGTCCGCGGCGGTGATGGCGGTGCGTGAACGCGCGGCGGCAGCAATGGCCGCTCTGGAGCGGCGGGTGCCGAGTCTCGATGACTTCGCGGGACAGAGCTGGAGCTCATGGGTGGAGCGGGCCGATCTGCCCGCGGCCGACGGTGAGTGAAGCTCCCCTAGAGTCTGAAGCCCCAGATTCCCTGGAGGAAGTCAGATTCATGTGTTTCAGCTTTGTAAGCCCTGAGTGCCTTTCATATTCTGGTGTGAGAGAACTGCTCCTTCCAGAAACATTTTTAATAAATGCAACAGACCATTTAATGATAACTAGTCTCTAAATGGGCTCCCCTGGTAGCTCAGCTGGTAAAGAAAACACCTGCAATGGAGGAGATCCAGGTTCGATTTCTGGGTTGGGAAGATATGCTGGAGAAGGGAAAGGCTACCCACTCCAGTAATCTTGGGCTTCTCTGGTGGCTCAATTGGTAAAGAATCTGCCTGCAACGTGGGAGACCTGGGTTTGATCCCTGGGTTGGGAAGATCCCCTGGAGGAGGGCATGACAACCCACTCCAGTATTCTTGCCTGGAAAATCCCCATGGACAGAGGAGCCTGGTGGGCTGTAGTCCATAGGGTCACAAAGAGTTGGACATAAATGAACAACAAAGCACAGCACATCTCTAAATAATTAAAATTTTAAATGGTTTTGTACTTATGAATGAAAATTCCTGGTTTTAAAAAATAAAATTTTCATTTGATTTATATCATTTAAAAATAAATTTTAGTTTATTAAATAAATTGTGGAGGGCAGAGAAGGATTCCCTAGTGGTCCAGTGGTTAGGATTCCAAGCTTCCATTGCAGGGGGCATGGGTTTGATCTCTGATAGTGAACTAAGATCCTGCATATTGTGCAGTGTGGCAAACAAAACAAAACAAAACTTTAAGATTCCATAAGGCAGTAGGTAAGGGATGACTGTAAAGTTCTTCTATTCAAATGAGAAAATACATGCCCGGCTGAGTGTTGTCTTCCAAAGTATCCCTGTGGATGTTTGTCTACTTACTCTTTAGCAGCTCCCAGAAGTGAGAGTGGGAATGAAGGCAGACTGATGCCTGAGTCTCTCATGTCAGTAATGGCTGATGTGGAGAGTGAGAGGTCTTGGATACCCAAGAAGTGCTGGGAAGGCCTCTGTGTATTTCCCCAGTGGTGGAGAGGAGACACAGACAATTCTTTACAGATTTTAGAAAGAACGGACACCAAAAAAACTCCCAATTGTTGTGAGTTAGGGAAGGGGAAATTAGTAATCAGTGAGTACAACCATGGTAACCAGTTCTTCAGCTGAGATGGTAACCAATTGATTGTATCAACTGTTGTCAGCCAAACATTTGGAAACTCTCTTTATTCTCAAAAAGCCTGAGAAATCTGCACTTAATGAAACTCACTTATGCTTTCCCACTGATGTACAATTTAAAACTACAACATATACTTGAAAGAGAAAATTAATTCATACTTCTGAAGAGAACAGGATTAAATCCACATAATTAAAGGCAAAAAGCAGTTTTAAAGTCCAGAATGCCAAAACAATGACAAAAAAATCCTCAAAACTGTAGAGATACATGTATGCTCTATCTAGGTAATTTAAATTGACAATCAATTAGCAGATTAGTGCTAGGTAAATATTATACATTCAAATCCCAAGCAGAGATTAATTTGCTCTCTTCCAGGGTCACAGATTGCACGCTTAGCCCCAGCCTGCTGCTCTCCTAATATATGCTAATAAGTACACGGGTCTCAATCACCTTACTTGAAACACTGAAAGCTTAACCTTTTATTACTGGCTGTGCTGTACTGTGCTTAGTTGCTCAGTTGCGTTCGACTCTTTGTGACCCCATGGACTGTAGCCATACAAGCTCCTCTGTCCATGGAATTCTCCAGGCAAGAATACTGCAGTGGATAGCCATTCCCTTCTCCAGGGGATCTTCCTGACCCAGGGATTGAACCTGGGTCTTCCGCATTGCAGACAGATTCTTTACCATCTGAGCCACCAAGGAAGCCCCCTTATTACTGGATAGAAGTCTCAACTAAGCAGAATATTAAACATATTAATATTAATATTAAAGTTATCATTCTACTATAAAACACTTTAATTTGGAAAGAATCATGTAAGTAAAATAAGTAATATTTTCCTCTGTCGAGCAGTAGATGAACTGATCAAAACTAAATTGGCTGAAATAGTGAAACAGCTAAAAATAACTATTTCTATCATTGGTTTTCCACTGGTAAATTTTGCACACCATGGGCTAGTTCTCTTTGTCTCTTAATTGTAACTTTTTCTGGAATTTCTTTTTTTTAATTTTTATAAAGCATGGTGCCATGTCTTTTTTACCATTTTTATTTTTCAGATCATTTTCTTGCTTGCAGGGCAATCTCTTGGTGAAATTAAAAGTTTTTCTCATATGCTCTAAGTGAAAAGTCCAAAGATACAGGTGGTTGGAACTAGGAAAATCCCCAAACAGTAGTTACTATATATTGTGAATCCAAGAAGATATAATTTTATTAAATTTTAAATACAGATGTTTGTTTTCACCTTGACATTTAAAAATTTTAGCTTCAACCAACTTCTGAATTTGAAGATTATATAAAATATGGGTCAGCCAAACATTTTGCCAGCCACTAATAATGTTAC
This sequence comes from Neotragus pygmaeus, assembly GCA_006410875.1. NCBI lineage: Eukaryota > Metazoa > Chordata > Mammalia > Artiodactyla > Bovidae > Neotragus > Neotragus pygmaeus. Next base: position 871,698 of record SJYV01017288.1, read on the forward strand.
TCAAAACATGAGAGTTAGTTTTTTTTTAATGAGAACATATAAATAACCCTAAATGAATTTAACTTATGAAAATGAATTTTAAAGTTTCAAAAAGTAAGATAACTGTTACATGTTTTCAAGGATAAAGTTGATACAATTATAGGATGTGGAAGTAATAGTTATAAAAGTCAACATTTATTGAAAATTTGCAAGCATACAAATTATCTCATTTAATCCTTATAAAAATCTGGAAGGTAAGTACTATTAATATCCTCATTGTACACATGATAGAAACCAAGGTTTTAAAAGTTTAAGTAATTTACTCAAGGGCCCAGAGGTAGGACCAGACAGATCTGGTAATCTGATTCCAGAACCTTAGTCTTTTATACTGCCTTAAAGTGAAAATAAATTAATTCTCAGAACCCCAGACACTGGCATCAAAGTATTTAAAAGAAAGCACATTTAAAAGAAAACAAAAACAGTACATAGAAGAATAAATATGGAGCACAGTGCTATAGATTCAATTACAATGACTGATTAGAACTACTACTCCTAAATGCGTGAGCCTACAGTGGATTATAGAAGGAAATTTGAATATTTTGGGTGTCAGTATTTAATGTGGCTTTAAATGACTAACTGTATTTCTAAATAACATATGATCCTGGCTTCATCACTAACTTTGTGTATGAGTTAGTGGCTTAACTTGCTAAAGTCTGCTTTTTAAAAATTAAACATATTTATGAAGATACTAAGAGCATTTTACTTACGTATGTATCATACTGGCCTATACTTGAGGTGAAGTTATAAGAAATGAAAAAACTCAACTTGCCTTTTTAGGGACAATAGAGTATGGAGGCTTCTTGGAACCTCATGGGTGCAGGCTCCATCTGCTCTGCACCTGCCGTCTGGGCCTGCTCCTCTACAGAGGTTTCTCCAGAAAAGAAAAGGACAGGAGAGTTGGATGTAAGTAAAAACACCACTTCCAAACTGCTAAGAGTTCTGAGTTTATAAATGCTTTATTCTATAAGACATTAACCTGTTTTAAAAAACATTTTATTGATGCATAATATATTTGCAGTATTAACCTCATTTAAAAAGTAATTACTGCAGAGTTCTGGGACAGAAGTCCTGAAAGGACCTCATTTCAGAAGATGCTACTAGAGCAAGAAGGATTTAAATCATTTTCCTTAGGAGGGGCTGCACAGTCTCCGGAAAGTGAGAGTTAGAGAAGATAGGTATTTCACAGTTGGAACCAAATAGAAAGGAGGCATTTCACGTGCTATAACAGATCTACTGTTTTTAAAGTCTCTGGTGATATCTGACACTAAGGTTACTTGTATATTACACTATAGATTGTCATTTCAGTGTCTAGGCCGTGAAATGTTACTACTGTGAAAACAAAAAAGCAGAGCCTTCGGCTCCTTCAGACAGTGAAAACACTTTGAGCGGGCTGAGTCAGATCTATCTGGAGGGAGATCTGCTACCTCAAAGCGAACGGCCAATGAGGGTTCTGCTCACGTGGCTCTTAGATTTCTCCCGAAAAAGCAGTGAAGCAGTAAACCCAGCAGGCAGTGGGGTCAATCTGCCACTTTTCCAACTTCCTCAGAATTACCACCCTACTCCTTGTGAACAACCGAAACGAGAGTTATTTCCCAAGTTAAAGATACCGATGCAATTAACGTGAGAGAGCCGGCGATCATTTCTAAAACCCGGTAACTACACTTGGGCACACAGCGCAGAAACTGATTCCTTTCTCCGTTTGGGGCTTCTGCTCACTCCTCCCCCTAGATACATCCCGACTTCCAGTTCCTGACCACCTTCCCTCTGCAGCAGCCTCGGCCAGGGCACTGGTCCCACCTTGGGATGACTGGCCCTGTGGGACCAGGACGGGATCTCTTTGGGGGTGATCAGACCCCAGGCATTAGGCCTTCTCAGATGATTGGCTCTCAAAACGAACGCTGCCTCCTCCAGCTGACGAGATCCCAAGATTGGGTTGAGGCCTCCTCAGGGTGACCAGCTCCTGGGGATGGAATCTGGGACTCCTCAGGTGGCCGACTCCCGAGAACAAGGCCTTCTCGGGGGTGACCAGGCACAGGGACGGGAAAGGGTCTCCTCTGGGTGACCGGTCCTTGGGGACGAAACAGGGCCTTTTCGGAATAACGGGACCCGGGAAGAAGATGGGGCTTCCTTAGGGTGACTGACTTCCGGGATGAGGCTTCTTTCAGGGCAACCAGATCCGTAGGTCCGAACGCGGCCTCGTTGAGGTGACCGGCTCCGATCGTGGACGGGGACTGGGCTGCCTGACCGGCTTCCGGGGATAAGGCCGTCCCGGGGTGGCCAGATCGTGGAGCCGGGGATGTGGTCCTCGGTGACCAGCTCTGGGAGACCAGGAAGGGGACGAGATGAAGCCACCGCCCCGACATCTCCTGGGAACTCGCGCAGGCACAGCTGCGTCCCTTCGGCCCGAGAGCTCCTTTCCCTGGGCTGGGCCTCGCGGACTCTGCCAGGGCTGGGACCGAAGTGCGGAGCCGGAGTCCGAGTC
>SJYV01017288.1:874786-901282 GCA_006410875.1 Neotragus pygmaeus
CAAGGGACAGGGAGGGGGCGTAGAGGAGGGAGGGGAGAGCAGTAAGGTAGGGGGATGGGGAAAGAGCTGCTTTGCATAACTAAGATGTTTTTGTCATCAACCCAGAAACTGAGGTACAAGGGCAACCCTTGTCCAAACCCCCTTAAGAGGAAGAGGGTTTGCGTAGCTGACTGAGGAGACTTTGAAGATGCTGAAGGACCCCAAGATAGCAGTTTCTCTGCGCTATGGCCATCCTGTCAGTGCAGGACCTGAGTAACTGGGTGTAACTTTCACAATGCCATGGCAACCCAAGTGAAACAAAATTGAGGGTGGGGACCTGGGAGAGTATCTGTTTGGGATGCCACAGGAAAGCAGAAAGAACACATCTGAGAAATCTCAAGAAGGGCCTCAGGGATCTGTAGTAAAATAAGTGAAGGACTGTTCCCCATTTACATGGGGAAGCAGGCCCAGAAAAGAGACAAGTACCCACAGTCACCCAACTAGTCAGCAGTGGGATCCTGAACTGCACCTTGGAGTAAAGGAGCCACACGAAAGGATCCTCCTGATGGAGCCAGCTTATTCCAGAGGTAGCAGGTGAAGAAAGAACGACTCCTTGAGAAAGATCCACTGAGTGGTTCTCTGGGTGGTCCTGAGCACTGAGTGCTTGTCAAGAGGCAGGGGCTTCCTCCTGCTTGGCCACAGCACCTGGTCGGGTTGGAGTTAGGCGTCTGGGATGGGAGTGGTCCTTCTGAGCTGTGTTTCTCCTTCAGGGACTGAGTTGGAGGAGAGTAACAAAAACCTGAAGAAGTTGGATGCCATGACCCTCATTAAAGAAGGTGGGAGTCAGCACACCTTAGGGCTGGGGCCCAGGGCAGCTTTCCTTCTTCCCCCACCACCCAGGAGGTGGCTGCAGCCGGTGAAGCAGCCAGTCTGGGCATTCTCACTTTGATAGGTCTGAGTCAGCCTCTTCCTCTGGCTCCTATGACTTACTGAGGGAGATCCTAATCACTGGTGTTTGGTGCTCTCTCACCTGAAAGCCTCAGAGAAGGCAGTGGCACTCCATTCCAGTACTCTTGCCTGGAAAATCCCATGGACGGAGGAGCCTGGTGGGCTGCAGTCCATGGGGTTCCTAAGAGTTGGACACGACTGAGCAACTTCACTTTCACTTTTCACTTCCATGCATTGGAGAAGGAAATGGCAACCCACTCCAGTGTACTTGCCTGGAGAATCCCAGGGACGGGGGAGCCTCGTGGGCTGCCGTCTATGGGGTCGCACAGAGTCGGACACAAGTGAAGCAACTTAGCAGCAGCACCTGAAAGCCTGCATTCTTAGGGATTGCTTAGATTGAACTCTGGAAGCATCCATCATAAAGCCTGTTATATCAGCTGGGAGGGGAAGTGTCATCTGAGTGGTGGGTGGGTCTGTTCTCTGATCTTACCGGGAAATCCTGGCATCCCCAGCCCCAGTGATAAGGGCTTCTGTCGTTGCAGACATGTCCATCTTCGGGCACTGCCCTGCCCATGACGACTTCTATTTGGTTGTATGTAACCATTGCAGCCAAGTGGTGAAGCCTCAAGCTTTCCAGAAGCACTGCGGTGAGGGGAGCCCTAGGGAGGAGATAGAGGGAACAGGGGAAGGTGGAACTTGGAACTCTGAGGACAGGGCTAGTTGGGAGGTCACGTGGGTAATGGAGGGAGGCTTTGTGAATAGGAAGGTGGGGTGGGGTAGAGCTTCAGACATTGTGGTTGGTTGGGATTATTGTTTAAGCAATCTTCTAGCATCTGGTGGAGTAAAGTTTCTAGCATCTGGGAAGAGCTAAGAGGTTCAGGAAGCAGAGTCCTAGAATTTTCAGTCTTGAAGGTACAGATTCAAAGGGGAAGGAGGCAAATCTAAAACCTAACATTCTGAAACTGCAGATTCTCTATCATAAATCTGTGAGCAGGGTTAGGAGGATGGGGCAGGAGGCAGCTAACAGCACTCACCTCGATTGCTCTCTCCACCTCCTGCGACAGAAAGAAGACATGGGCCCCTCAGNGAGAATGGCAGGGGCAGAAGGGTCCTCAGAGCAGACTGTGCTGGGTCAGATGGCATCTCCTAGAAGCGCCCCAGACCCTGAGCATCTTAAGGGGGCCCCTGCTGGTTACTCCTGTCTGTTTCATTGCCCTTTTCCCGCTTTCCAGCTCTCCACTGTGGTTGACCTTGGGAGAGATGGCTACTGGGGCTGCATGGAGGAGATTGTCACCTCGGGTCATTCTGGCAGGGAGTCCCTCTCTGCTGGCCCGTACAGTCAGTGCTGGGGTCTCGCTCTGTCTCCAGCAGGGTAGGAAGACCGGGTGAGCTTGCTCGGGGAGCCCAGCAGGCAACACCAGGAAGCCCGAGCCTGCCTGAGGTGTTGCCTCCTCCCAGGTGGTGCGGGGGATGGTGGGCAGGCAGGCGGGCTGACAGCCGGCAGTTTGCGTGGGCAGTGCCAGCTGATGTCTATTCCCAGCCCTGAGAGGAAGGGGGAAGTCATTTATATTCTGCAGGAGGAAGGGGTCCCAGCTGTCACTTCTGTGACCGGTCGGCCCCGGCTGGGGGGTGGGCAGGGGCACAGGGCAGAGAGGGGGGCACTGGTGGTCTCCACTTGCTTAGCCAGTCTGATTGCAGTATTGGGAGGAGGTCACCAGGAGGAGTCCTTCTTCCCAGCTGGCCAGACTGTGGAGGGACTTCCCTCCCCTCCGCTCCTTGCTCCTTCCATCACCAGCTGCCCTCCCATCCTAGGGCAGCAGCTGGACAGCCATTAGGCCTCAGTGCCAGGGCACGCTTCCTCCAGCTGGGATCTCAGTGGCTGGTGGCTGCACATGCCTCCTGCTTGTGTTTCCTCCCCCTGCACCCTCTGTCCCCCCGCCACCATCTAGTGTCTCCCCATCTGGGGTATTATCTGGGCTCCTCAGAAATGAGGCAGAGGTCTTGAAGGGGAAACAAACGGCTGCCCTTTTGCCCTTTAAGCAAAGCTGCTAGTAGCCAGCCTCTTTTGCCTTTAAAAATAAAAGCCAGGGTGCTCGAGACTTTTTAAAATTTCCGTGTCATTTGCACAGATTTGCATATCAGGCTCACTGAGTCCTGATTCCAAATATGATTACATTCAAACTCAACCTTGAGGACATCAGAAATATAGATGGTTTTTGTATCTAAATCCAGATGGTAATAGGATTACCATTCTGGATTCAGATGCCACACCCAAGCCCCCATCTTTCCCTTGGCCACCCTTTCCCCTCCATACTCCACTCCCCCACCCCACCCCCAACTGAGGGTGGTGTTGAATGGCAGGAAGCTCTGTGTGGGGAAGTCTCCCAGCCTCACCTTCTGGGCTTTTCAGCTGCATTAAAGGTATCTCTTGCCAGCCTGTGCCACCTCCTGGGCCCACCCTCTCACAGGGCAGACTACCCCTCCCCACTCTCTGACGCTAGCCTGTCCGACCCCCACCACACCAGGCATGGCTGCCATGGGTCTTGTTTTTAAAACCTCACTGTAAGAGATCCAGGCATTCTCCCAGAGCCAGCTGGCTGCTATGCCAAGGCCTGCTCAGAGTTAATAATAATCATTAGCTGAACAGGGCTGGGGCCTTTCAGCTCCAGATCGCCAGGCACTGGCAGACTGAGTCAGCCAGCCCTCACCTTCCCCCTCTTCCTGGGCTGCAGAGGGAGAAGGGGTCAGAAGTCTTACCTTCCAGCCATGCTTTGAGTCTGCCTTCCTCCTGGAAGCATCCCTGAGCATCCTCTGAGTAAACCAGTCAGGTCTTTTCACCTGACAAAAGGACACAGTGCATGCTTCACTGACTCTGGGAGTGGCATCGGTGGTTGTTGGCCTTGAATCTCTAGTACTCCTGCCTAGCCTTCTGTTGACCTGTCTCGGCCTCCAGGGGACACCCCTGACTCCCCCAGCATTTCTGATGACTCTCTGCAGGCTTAGGGAGCAGAAAGGCTCCTGGTTTAGTGCTCCCACTGCCCCTGCATTTGATTGGCATAAAGAGCCTATGTATCATGAAGTGAAAAGCACATCGATCCGGGAGCTAGGAAACCTGCAGTCTGGGTTTACCCAGCCCCTGACACTGGTGTGGCCACAGGCAAATCACTTACTATATGACCTGTCTCACAGGGATGTTGTGAGCGCTAGATGACAGAATACATGGTAACAGGCATTGGGGTGTTCAAAGTAGTAAACACATGTAAACGGCGGCTTATTATGTTCCTGTCCTTATCTCTTACTCAGCCTGGTTCTGGGTTTTATGCTTCTTTTAGGGAGGTAATAAATAGTTATGGATAATGATGCTTAGGGGATCCAAGTCTCAGAGAGGTTGTGTTGCTGGCCACCGTCAGAGAACACAGATATTTCCTCCTGGATGCAAGGTCAGGAGCGCTATGGAAGCTATGACTCTAGTGAAGCTTGTCCTAAGTTGCTGCCAGCTGATGTGTTCAAGTCATGGGGCTGATTGCAGATCTGGAGTCAGTCCACTTATGCCCCAGATCCAGCCTGGAGCTCCTGGCTGCAAGTCTATCTAAGTTTCTCCTGGCTGATCCTGCTCTTCTGAGGGAAAGGTGGAGCAGACAGGTCAGGAAGGGAGGAGCAGCAACGAACCCACACTGCCACACTAGCTCTCTGGTTGTCCCCGGACCCACAGGCTGCCTCAGGCCCTCACCCAGGGTGGCGGTGGGAAGCTCCGAGGCACAGCCCCTGGCTTGTTCACAGCTTTGGTTCTCCTTCCTTGTTTCAGGCTCTTGGAGTAGGATCACTGTCCTTTCCTCCTCAAAGGACATTATTGGAATTGACACACGCACATGCACATGCACCATGAAAGCAGTTATGTTTAACTTGAGGATATTTTCCATTCCATTGGTTTGAGAACAGTCAGCAGTCTTCCTAGAGTGGACCCAGAGAGGAAGGCACCACAGTAGCATGGAGGCTTCAGTATTTTTTCATCTTGGGTGTTTTTCCTCTCCTATCCTGGGATCCAGGGATGAAACACTGATCAGGCCTTGTGGTCATGGCCTCAACAGCTGTCACCAGTGTAGACCAAGGGAAGACACAGCTGAAAGGCAGGAGGACAGTGTCCCGGAACTGCTCCGGAGGGTGATTTCACGTAGATGGTCTCCAGCTCAGCTTGAGGCAGGCAGATTCCCTCCAGTAAGACAACCTTTTCCCTACCCACCCACTCACCCAGAAGCCTTGACTAACTCACCAGTGTGCAGGGAATAAGTCCCAGTTTTAAATCTACCTGCTTCTATCAGAATTTCCTAGATTTTGTAAAACCTCTTTTGAAAGCATTTTAAGTAGCTACTTCAGGTGATTCTATCCTCTGGAACCAGAGGATTCAACTCTGTCTCACTGAGTATTCATGAGGCCCCCCGGCACCCTTGTCTTTCAGGCAGATCCCCCTTTATCGCCCAGTGCTTTCTAAGGATTCCCAGGACTGGGCTAGACCTTTCTGCTGAGGTCCACACCTAAAGCAAACTATGGCCACGGGAAGGAGCAGTGGGAGGTGAAGGAAAAGCAGGATGAAGTTCTATCCAGCTGCGGCGCTCCCTGTGTGTGTTTGCAAGATGCACACAAGCCTCCAACTCTGGGGTCAGTGACTGTTTATGTATGCTAGTGCTGTAGAGTCCCTAGAAGTCCTTGCAGGGTCCTATCTGTGTCCTAAAGGTTGGTTCTCTTCACACCCGCTGTGATTCTGGGACTGTAACCAGGCTGATGTCAACTGGAAGGCCTCAGGGCAGGTCTAAATATCTTCACCACTTGATGTTTTCCACACAACAGGCTATATGCCTGATGATGGGGCCTGATGTGGCAGCTGCTTTAGCATTCCTCTCTCAGCTCTGGGGAGAGGAAGCATCCAGTGTAGGCTCCCTGTAGCCAGACCAAACAAGCTGACCACACCACTGAATGGTCCTGAGTCTTTTCTGCAGTGTGGGTGGGGCAAGTGAGGCTCCTCCAGTGACTGCTTCAGAGACAAGATAAAGGGTCCAAGAGTTACAACTGCAGAAAGGGAAGGAGTTGAGAGATCAGATGGGAGAGAGACCAGGCTGGCCAATCCACTGAACTCTCTCTTTCTGTTCTAAAATATACCCATCGAATCAACCTTTTCTATTCTCCTGCAGTGCCACCTAAGAGGAGCTAGGGGAAGAGCTGCAAGACATGGCAGACCATCTTGGCCAGAATTTATGGAACTTTTTGGGGACTGGCAGGGGAATGGGGAGGGTTGAAGAGATGTAGCCTTGGGATGATGGAGAAAGGAGTATCCAAACTTCCTAGGCGCTGAGACAGGGCTTGACACAGGCCAAACAGAGGGGAGGATTTTCAGTAGTCTTCCCCAGACCTGTTCTCTTTACCAGCTCGTCCTCTTGGCTAAACTCAGCCATAGCAAAAACTGCTTTGAAAGAATTAAAAAATACCAAATATGTGTAGACTCTGGGGGTGCCCTGGCATCAACATCTGTCATTTCATTGACTGCCAGGGTTGATATGTCTGGTGTGACTGGCTGTGAGGTGCCTCCATCCCTCACTCTTTAGTTGTTCCCTCATGAAAAGAGAAAGACAACTTTCCAGACAGAAGAGGACCACCCTTCAGTCAAGATTTTAGCAGTTGTAATAAATGAGGTAATTATTCAGATTCTTTATTTTTTTCAGCTGCACTGTGCAGCTTGCGGGATCTTAGTTTCCCACCCAGGGACTGAACCTAGGCAAGCCCTGGGCAGTGAAAATGCCAAGGCCTAACCACTGGATGGCCAAGGAATTCCCCCAATTTTGATTCTTTTCTTTTTTTGTTATACCATTTCCCCTCCCTTTTGGGAATCTATCATGACAATCCCCTTCCAGAAGTACCAAGAGAGTAGCCAAAGAAACTGCCTGTTCAGAGTTCAGTAGAATCTGGGCCAATTTCTGATAGGCTGTCTTCTGTACCAAGAAAGTGGGGACTGCATTTCTCTGTTCAGTGCAATGCTAGGACACATTACATTGTCAGTGAATACCACCTGCCTGTTAGACTAATATACTTTAAGCCAAACTAAGATGAGTATCACTCACAACATGAACATATATTGGTAATAATCAAAATTCTGTGGACCCAAGCTGCTCACCATCATTTCTTTTAACCCAATTCAAACATTTTCCACGGAACAGTCTGTAGGCTTGATCCAGACTTTCAAGAGGGCTCTTCAGGGAGACAACCCTCCTCCCCAGGGATCCAGAAAGCCTTCATTATCTACAGGCTCTAGCCCCAAGTCACGGAATTTCTAGACTCTCTCCTGCTAAAGTGTCAATGACATTTCTTTTGAGAACATTGGGTTGGCAAATTCGTCCGCTGGCCAAAACCAACTTGCTGCCTGTTTTTTTGTGGTCTGTGAGCCAGTAAGAGTTTTTGCATTTATATATGGTTGAAAAAAATCCTCAAATACATGTTACAATGATATGAAAATCACATTTCAATGTCCATAAATAAAGTTGACTGGAACAGAGCCACTGTCTGTCTGTGCACTTTCTATACCTTTCTGCCACAACGGCACCACTGAGGAGCTGTAACAGGCTATATGGGTTGCAAAGTCTAACATGTTTCCTGTCTGGCTCCTCACAGAAAAGGCTGGCTGACCCCTGGTCTATCTTCACGCCTCGATGTGGACTCTACCCATGCCCTCACAACAGCATTTAACTATTCTCCCCCTAGTCAGGTTGCACCCTTCTGAGGTGCTGTGAACCCTCCCCACAGGCTGAAAAGATACACCAGTCACAGACTATGCCAGAGCAGAGACTCAAGCCAGGTTTTAATGATCGTTGTCTAGTTTTCAGAGCCCAGAGGCTCCAAGGTCTGCCAGCCTGGGAGTACACGAGTGGAAGGACTAGGATCTCGGACGCGGGGAGGCCTGCTCACTTCGCCAGCAGGGCTACAAGGAAGTACAGAGGTAAGGACACACGGAGAACTGGAACCAGCCGCCTTCACTCTCCCCAGCTTGGGTCTCCCCACTCCTGGCTCCTCCTTAGGAGCCTCATAAATACAGGGAAAGAAAGAAGATCACAATCACACAGACAGATTGTACAGCCCTGACATACTCTTGTCTCCAGGGACTCCTGCTTCCTGGGACACATGTCTGGTTGACTGATGGGGGTGGGGGTGATTGCTTGACCTTTTCTTATAACCAGACCTGGCAGTTTCCTACACAGGGTTCCAGTGAGCTTACATCTGCTGAGTACCCAATCCCTCAAGTAGAAAGCTACCTTTGGGTTCTAGTCACTGAAATCATGGGAAGAGGCCAATCAGTTCAGTCTCTTGGTGGGGAAGCCAGGACACCTACCAGGCTCTCAAACTGGTAGGTCCTGGCTAACCTCGTGGATACAGTGGGGAGACTACGAGCCTCATGCCCTAAACTGGGTAGGACTTAGGAGGAAAATGGCCTTCCTAGTCCTTGGGAACTCAGGATGTCCAGAGGACCTACTTCATCTGACATCCACTTGAAAGATTTTCAGAGCCCTAGATGATGCCTAGAGGGGAAGATGCTGCCTGGAGGTGAGATTTTCTCTGATAAGTCTGAGGAGGGGATCCTGGTTCCTATAGCTTCAGCGTCAGAATCTTTAGAAGTCTCTGGAATATGACCACACAATTTTTCCCTCCTGCCTCTGGCTTACTAGGGCAGTTAACATAGAAGAGCAACTTACAGCTGCTTGGTCCCCTGCCAGGGTTCTTCTGGATCTGTCACTGACCTAGTTTTACATTTATTTCTGACATACCATTACTCTAAGGAAGGCTTCTGAGGAGTCTGAAGAGCCAGCTTGCTCCTCATCAACCCTTCTCTCAAGGTCTTCAACCTGCAGCTCTCCTAACTCTGGGGTTTACAGAGTGCCACAGAGATGGNACACCTACCAGGCTCTCAAACTGGTAGGTCCTGGCTAACCTCGTGGATACAGTGGGGAGACTACGAGCCTCATGCCCTAAACTGGGTAGGACTTAGGAGGAAAATGGCCTTCCTAGTCCTTGGGAACTCAGGATGTCCAGAGGACCTACTTCATCTGACATCCACTTGAAAGATTTTCAGAGCCCTAGATGATGCCTAGAGGGGAAGATGCTGCCTGGAGGTGAGATTTTCTCTGATAAGTCTGAGGAGGGGATCCTGGTTCCTATAGCTTCAGCGTCAGAATCTTTAGAAGTCTCTGGAATATGACCACACAATTTTTCCCTCCTGCCTCTGGCTTACTAGGACAGTTAACATAGAAGAGCAACTTACAGCTGCTTGGTCCCCTTCCAGGGTTCTTCTGGATCTGTCACTGACCTAGTTTTACATTTATTTCTGACATACCATTACTCTAAGGAAGGCTTCTGAGGAGTCTGAAGAGCCAGCTTGCTCCTCATCAACTCTTCTCTCAAGGTCTTCAACCTGCAGCTCTCCTAACTCTGGGGTTTACAGAGTGCCACAGAGATGGGGGGTGAAGATTTAGGCAATTCAGAAATCAAAAGTACAAAAGTTTGTATCTGCAGAGCCTGGCATGGTCACAGTCTCCTACAGGGCAAGAAAATCATGTGCATGAAGTGCACATATGTAGAAATCACTCCGGAAGTGGACATTAGTGGGGACTGAAGAATCATCCTGATGGAAGTCAAGGTGCTGGGGTGCATGCAGACCTATAAGCATGCATCCCTATGAGCATGCAAGTACTTGAGGGGAACGCTGCACCTCTCTCAACAAAGCTAGGTTACTAATAAAGGATGGACAGCGGTCTTGACATCCCAGCAACAGACAAGGGGAAGATGTTGAGTTCCAGTCCCCACCTCGGATCTTAACAGGCAGTGGGAGTTAGGACCTCCTAGCAAGCAGCCTTCACCCACAGGTAAATGACACTTCTTGGAACCTAAACAGCAGATTGGAAAACTGGAAGAGCTGGAGAACTTCCAAGGACAGGGGACTTGGTGGGAGAGAGGGGACAGACTGAAAAGACCAACGTCGGAGAACATTTTCACCTTTGCCCTTCATGTCCCCTTGCCAAAGCTCAGAGCCACCAACCCCCAGGGCCTGCAGTAGAGTCAAAGGAAGTGGCCACCTCTATCTATGCTCAAAGTATTCTGCCACTTTGATGGAATGGAATGTTGGGCCTGTTCTTAAGTTCCTCTGGCCTGACAACTGTGCACACCTCTGGCTAAGAGGGTCTCCTGAAAGTTTAGTGCCACTGACTGTCTCTGTTACAAGACTGTCTGGAACCTTGAGGAAAGGGCAGAACTCTAAGCCACCCTCCGAACAGCCATTCCTCTGTGGCAGGGACCACTTGATTCCAGCTCTGCAGATGAATCCCATGCTCCAGCTCTGCAGCAGGGGTGAGATCTCTGAGAGAGGAGCAAGGCGGCTTTGTCAGCACAAAGGAGATGTCTGCCTGGTCCCCTCCATCCCAGAGCCCAAGCTAACCCAGCTGGGGCCAGGCTTCTTGGACTCCTTCTTTTGCAGAGCAGCATATTAGGGAACACTCAGAATTCTACCTGAGCCTATCAGGAGATGGCATACACAGAAAATCAGGTAGATTCTGCTGGATGCTACGTAACAGTGGCTGGTTTACCATCCACCTCCTCGTGCAAAGAGGTCCTCATCCCACGTTTGTGGCAGGCATCCACAGACACTCTGCTTCCAGCACCCTACACCTTGATCTGACACACAGGTGCTGGGACTCAGATGCTAACCAAGAGTTTCACCAACCAGTTCCAATCTGGAGTTTATCCCCCACCTACAGGTTTTGTGTTGGCATCTATACTGTCACGGGGACCCCTTGGTTCATGCTGTACCCCTCTGCGCCACTGGTCCCAGGACAAGACACAGATACCGCATCTCACATTGTTGCCATATCTGACAGGCAACAGGCCAATCTCCTGCAAAGACCCATGCACCCAGGGCTCCTCTGGAAAGAGGAAGGTATTCCTGGGAAGTCTTACATCAGCTTTGGGGAATGTTATTGAGGTCCCAGCCTTTTCCTGACTTCTTTTCCCAAAGGTTTCCCATTTCCCCAGCTGTGACGCATGACTTCCTGGCCAAGGAAGACAATCTAGCTCTTCCCTAAGGTGGCTCCTGTGGAAGCTCCCCCCAGTACACACAACATCACAGGTGTGGGTGGGCAGAGAAAGGAAAAAAGTGACTTTTTCCTGAATGATTTTCTCTGAAGGAGCTAGGGATGACCTCAAAAAAGTTTAGGGGATCTGCTCTTCCACCCCTTTCCTCATTCCCACCAGCAGACACCCTCTTCTTCCACCACCTTGAGAACTGACAGGGCTCTGGGAAGGGGTGTCATATTTGCCTGAGGATTAGGATATCCACATTTGAAAATCATGGCAGCCACACCCTGCTTGGGGTCTTGCCTGCTGTTGTATCTGTGGCCAATTCCCTTGAGTTCGAGGGGAACCCACTCCCTTGGGCAGCTAGCCCTCTCTTCCACCCCCTCACATCCTTCAAGGGCGCATTACCTCTCCTGGGGCAGAATCTCCCCACCAACCCATTCTGCTCACACCACAATGGGCGTATCAGAGAAGACCGAGCTGACTGATTCCGGATCCGACATCCTCCGCTGGCCCTTGCCTGTCGCCTCAGGCACCGGCAGGGTGTTGCCCGGCTTGAGCTTGCCGTTTTGACCCTGCGCAGGTCCAGCAGGTTCCAGGAAGGCCACCCGCCGGTCAAAACCATCATCCTTGTCCCCGCCAGCCATAGGGTCATGGTTGGGTGTGGTACTAAGCATGGAAGAACTGAGGCTGTCTGCCTGATGGCTGGAAGGTTTCTCGACACCCCGGCACCAGCAGCGGCATGGGGTGAGGTACAGGTATATGAGGACCAGGACTACACTGAGGATACAGCCCACAAGGGTGGTATAGGCTGTGTTGAGGGTGTCGTGGTGTCCGTGTAAGGTGAAATTGTACACTTTCAACTCCACAGACAGGGTCTCATTGAAAGCCTCCCCCATGGCATAGCAGGTATACACACCCCCATGCTCAATCTGCACCCGGTGGAAACGAAGACTGCCATCCTTGGACACGGTCACTGTGCTGTTGGCCACCTCATCCAGCACCCGTTCATTGCTGGGTGTCACCCACACCTTGGTCATCCCCTGCTGCTTGGTGTCACACTTGATGGTCAAGGAGTCACCCAGGTGGGCCTCCCAGGCACGCTCCTTGTACTCGCTGCAATTGAGGAAACTCAGGTTGAAGACATTGTGCAGTTTCTTGGAGCTCATGCAGTACAGGTCCTCCTGGAAGTCCATCACGGAGCTCAGCTGCCGATACTGCCAGTGGGAAAAGAGCTGGTAGAGCTGGCAGTCGCAGTGCAGGGGGTTGTTGTGTAGGTAGAGCCCATTCTTGACCCACGCGGGCAGCTTCTGCAGGTCGGGCACTGGTAAGCTCTTCAGCTTGTTGGAGGAAAGGTCCAGCAGCGTTAGTTTGGGGAGCTTGGCTCCTTCCTTGACCAGTTCCAGAGGGAAGCGGGAGATCTGGTTCTGACTCAAGTAGAGTTTCTGCAGCTGGGTCATGTCGTCGAAGGCGCAGCGGTCCACTGCCATAATGTGGTTATTGTAGAGCAGCAGCACCTCCAGGACCTGCAGTTCGCTGAACAGGAACTCATCCAGCGTCCGCAGCTGGTTGGAGGAGAGGTCCAGGTAGCGCAGGTTGGGAACCGGGGAAAAGGCCTCAGAGGAAATGAAGTTCAGGTGGTTGTGGCTCAGCAGCAGGGAGTGCAGGTGGGTCAGGCGCGTGGGGGTCCACTCGGCCCGCAGGCGGCTCAGGTTGTTGTGGCTGAGGTCCAGGAGGGCAGTGTAGCTGGGCAGGGAGTGCGGCACGTTGGGCAGCTGCTGCTTGGAGCAGCTGAGGATGTTGCTGGCGCACAGGCAGGCGGCAGGACAGCTCACCACTGGCCGGCCAGCTCTGGCCACCTCAAAGAGGAGCAGGAACAGGGACAGCAGCAGGAGCCAGAGGCCTCGCAGGTCTCCTTGGGGTTGCATAGTGTCACTGCGGAGGGCGAGGAAGGCCACAAGGAAGATCTGGGAGGAAATCACCCGGGCATGTTCTGGTGGGGTAAGGAAGGGTCACTTTCACTACAGGCTTAAGAGAGAGTATAGGTTTGTGGTCACCAGGATCTCTGGAGGGAAGGACCCAGTCTCCCTGCTTCTGNCACGACTGCTATGCTTTGCGGCAGGAGGAAAGAATCAGTCCCAAGAATTACATTGAACATTTCCAAATCTTCAATATCAAGGATGAATTTCTAAAACAAGCTTTGTAGATAGAAGCTCTCCAGCTAGTCATTAACTAAAATTTATATGCAATACAGTCAAGGATGCTGTACTTAACAAAAACCACGTATAGCTTATTTATCTCTAATTTTAAAATATTTCTTTCCCTTATGGGGTATGCAAGTGAGCAGTGGAGAAAATGGTGGATCTGCAATACTGGCTGGGGCCAGGGATTTTAGTGCTTCCAGAAGATGCGGGCTAGAGAACTTTACCAGGCACCAGAGGGGCTCTTCTCTCTCAGCCAGGATGCCCCCGTTTAAGTCACTTTTGAATTTCGTTTCAAGTTTATATTGTGCAAATTCTAGTCTTAGTTGAGGATAGTCTCCAAAAATTTCTTAAGTCACTCTCTGCACTCTTTTTCAACTTTGTTTTCGTGAATGATCCTTGAATCCATATTTATATCTAGCCCAAAGCTTCTTTCTTGTAGAGATGTAGTAGAGTTGTGAGTTTCAAAGCTCTGATTATACTGTTTAAAAACAATAGCCTTAAGAGAGTCCAGATATCGGCTTCTGAGGTCCATTTTCACAATCTGATGGTGTTTGCTAGCAACTGTCAGTGCCTGACCCAGAAGGGGTAGAATGTTCTTCAGTTGGAAGGACGAAGTGAAGGCATATGGAGTTTGGGAATAGTACACCACGTAAGCAGGTTTGTACTGGTTTGGCTTTTTATACTGTGTTCCCCAGGCAATTCGAATCCATACCAAGTTCTCCTCAGCATCTTTGAAGCTGACTGTCACATTTTTTAATGCTCTCTGAAGAATTTTCTTGAATGAACTTTTGAATTCTTCCATATCAAAAAGATCAGTGTTGTCACCAGGTCCTTTACTCATCTGAAAAACATCCCCAATTTTCTGGTGCCGATGAAACTGAGTATCTCACAAAGCAGAACCAAGTCCTGAAGGATAGATTCCTTTCTCTGCCGAAAGTTTATGGTCTGCAGTTGATTTTCAAACAAAAAAATTTCAGGTTTTTAGGATTGTCATCATTTCAGTCATTGGGATTTTCAAGATGGTCCTCCTGAAAAACTCAGCAAGAGTTTCATCCATCTCTTTGGCGCTTGGGACCCGTGGCAGTCACAAGAGAGTCGCCTCAGAGTCGTGGCACGTGGCTTCCTCTAGGGTCCTGCCACATCCTGCCCGATTCCATGCCGCCGGGTTCTCTTACCCACATCGCCGGCCGGCTCTCTCCTCATCGACCGAGTATTATCTTTTTAAAAATCTAATTTCCTCCATAAGAGTTAGGAGATCTCCTGGTCTTGATGTCAACATATGTACAGATCAAAACATCAAAGATCAATAAATAAACAAAAGTAAAAAACCCAACCCCCTCCCCCCAAAATGTGCAGATCACCTTGCACGCCCGTCTGCCTTGTTCCCACCTTCTAGGGTTTTGCCTGTTTAGAGCTTTCACTCATATTTTTAAGCTGTCACTCTCTGGGCTATCTTTTCAATTTAAAAATATTTACAAATTTAAATTTTAGTTTTAAAAATATTCATTTTGTGGAGAACCTCAGTGGTATTGCTGCTGTCAACATGAGTTTTGTCATTCTTAGAGTATCTCCAAAAAGAGGGGGCACCGGGATGAAGCCATTTCTGGGAGGGTTAGCAATAGAGGTGAGTGCTTGGCTGAGTATTGCTTAAAGGGTTGAAATTTAAGTCCTTCCCATTTGAGTTGAGCCATTTCATATCTAGCAGTTGACCAATATTTCTGTTTCTAGTTTGCCCCCAAAGGTACTCAATCTGGAGGATTCCTGTTCCTCCCATCTTCAGTCCTAAACTGGCATTCATTTCTCTGATTCTTTTAACTTGCCTTTTAGCATGCTCACCCATTGGTTACTGTCTTTTTGTTTAATGTCTTTTTGGACATCTGATATCCAGCTCCCTTTTTGCTACTCCTTACTCTTTTCTTTTTGCTATTCCTTACGCTTTTCCACCGCCACCCTGTACACCTTCTGGAAACTCTGCTTGCAGTGAGTGCAAGGATGTGAATACTGACCAGGGGCAGAAGAGGAATCACTGGTGTGGGTAGAAGGGTACCATAGACATCTTTCAGTGTCTTGATATCTTCAGTTTTGTCAAATAATTCTTTTTTATTAAACTTTTTATTTTGTATTGGAGTGTAGCCAGTTAGTAATGTGATAGTTTCAGGTGGAGACAAAGGGACTCAGCCATCCATATACATATATCCATTCTCCTCCAAACTCCCCTCGCATCCTGGCTGCCACATAACACTGAACAGAGTTCCCTGTGCTATACAGTAGGACCTTGTTGGTTATCCATTTTAAATATATGCATGGCTACATGTCCATCCCAGACTCCCTAACTATCCCTTCCCTTGCATTCTCCCTTCAATTCCCTGCAACCATAAGTTCATTCTTTAAGTCTGTGAGTCTGTTTCTGTTAAGTAAATAAGTTCATCTGTATCATGTCCTTTTAGATTCCATATATAAGGGATGTCATATGCTGTTTCAGCATGTCTGTCTGGCTTACTTCACTCAGTATGACAATCTCTAGGTCCATCCATGTTGCTGCAAATTGCATTATTTCATTCTTTATGAGGAGTAATATTCCACTGTACATATATATTGTCTAATAATTCTAAAGTCATCTTGTTCAATCTGTAGCACTTGCTCTTGGTCAGGGTTATTCTGCTTTCATAGAGGTGATCATTCCTGACGGCTAAATCATAAACACTTTCTTGACTTTTGACATCCACATATGGACATCTCAAAATAGTTCTGCAACATGTCATCAGATAGATGTGTCTTTGAAATATTGCTGACAAATAAATTCATGGTTCAGAATGTTATTTTAGCCTTTAGCAGTGGGGTTCTCCTACCTCAGTCAGCCTGCAGCTGACCATATATCTCAGAAATGAAAGACTTTTGTTCCAAGGCATTGTGACAAATAAGACTACTCTGGAGCCCTCCCTGGAAGTCTGGATAACCAGGAGGTCCTCCAAAAGGAATTTGGTGTTTTTTTCATTAATAAGTTTTGTCAAAGTCTGAAAATATTTTCTTTTCCTGCACATGCAACACTCTCTTTTGATTTTGAAAGTCTTTACATTTAAAATTAAAATTTAACTGACATGAGACTTCTAAGCTAGTTCACATTGTATGATTCTTTGATTAGTTTTTATTATATGAGGAGTTAATATTCCAGTGTAGGAAGTTGGTATTTTTATGATTTTGTAAAGGATTATAATTAAACTAAATGATAAACTTGCAGTTAAGGATTTTTTTCTCTTATCTAAGGCCATTGGGCTAACTCTTTGAATTAATAAAGTATTTCCCTGTAATCATACTCTTTGTGTCTTTACCTATTCATTTGTGTCTGAATTTTCTACTCTGACCACTTACATTCTACTGTTCTTAGCCTGTTCTCAGGTTAATCACACTGCACCTGGACTGGTACTAATTTATGAGATGAGAGAAGTTTAGACTACCAGTGCTGGAAGATGCCTTAGCAGTCAAGTTCACAAGCTGGGTCAAGGCAGAACTGAACTTTATGGTTAAGACCATAGTGTTTGGAGCGAGGCTCCTCAGGATCAAATCTTGGCTCTGCCACTCACTGGATGACCTGAACCAACTACTTAACCTGTAAAAAGGGCATAAAGTATCTACCTAATGGTGTTGTGTATTTAATAAGCTCATGTGCCTAATAGAGGGCTTCCTAGGTGGTGCTAGTGGTAAAGAACATGCTTGCCAATGCAGGAGATTAAGAGACTTGGGTTTGATCCCTGGGTTGGGAAGATCCCCTGGAGAAGGGCCTGGCAACCCACTCTAGTATTCTTGCTTGGGGAATCCCATGAACAGAGGAGCCTGGCAGGCTACAGTCCATAGGGGTCACACAGAGTCAGACATGACTAAAGTAATTCAGCATGCATGCTCCTATAAGTGTTGATGAATGGGAAGATAGAATTAGGAAGCTACAGTGGAGGCTGAAGGGCCAGCAATACAGCTGTCAGCTCCTCTTGGTTTCATGGGGGCACACCCCAGACTGGCAGGAAGGGCAATGTCCTGTTCCCCAGAACAGACAGAAGTTCCTATAAAAACATGGGCAAAGGAGATCCTGCCATCCTCAGTTTGGGTCAGACCATCACTCGTGTGTCAGGTTCAGTTCTGGGCAGCTCATTTACAGTCTGGAGCACAGCCCCAGGTAGCTGATAGAGCAGCACAGAGTCCAGTAATCAAACAATGATGCATTCTCTCACAAACATCTGTTGAGCCCCTAAGGCAGACCACTGTATTATGTGACTTGGGGTGAGGCTGGGTGGAACAAGATGCAAATATGCTTTATAGAAATAGTTTCTTCCCTCTAGAACCTGCATAGATTCTGTTTAACAAACCTCTATCAATTGCCTATTATGTCCAAGCCTCTGTACAGGTGGTGTGGCCTTTGTGACCCAGTAGAAAGAGTGTGGGACTGAGTGTCAAGAGAACTGGATTCTAATCTCACCCCTGTTGTCGACTATCTATATGACTGTGGATAAGTTACTCTGGGGCTCAGTTTTCTCACAGATAAAATGGACATTATGCTTAGTGCATGCTCAGTCGTGTCCAATTCTCTGCAACCCCATGGAACTGTGGCCCACCAGGGTCCTCTGTCCATGGAATTTTCGAGGCAAGGATACTGGAGTGGATTGCCATTTCCTCCTCTAGGGGATCCTCCTGACCCAGGGATCCAACCCATGTCTCTTGGGTCTCTTGCATTGGCAGGCGGATTGTTTACCACTGTGCCACCTGGGAAGTCTTGAACATTAAGATGCCTACCCTATTAAAATTCCAGGGCCCCTTATCCACTAAATCAGAACTTGTATGGGAAGAGTCTGAGAGGCATTTTGATTATCAAGGCAGTTGGGAAAAACTCCCAGGGCAGTGTTCTTCTTGTGAGGGATTTAGACTACCAACATCAGAATCTCCAAGTAACTTGTTTAAAAAATGAATTTCAAGGTCCACCCCAGACTTGCTTAGAAGTTGTGGAGATGGGGGCTTGGGAATCTATATTTAAGGTAGAGTCAGATGGTTCTTTGTACCCTACGCAAGTTGAGAATGACTGCTGCTAAGTCGCGTCAGTCGTGTCCGACTCTGTGTGACCCCATAGACGGCAGCCCCCCAGGCTCCCCCGTCCCTGGAAGTCTCCAGGCAAGAACACTGGAGTGGGTTGCCATTTCCTTCTCCAATGCATGAAAGTGAAAAGTGAAAACGAAGCCGCTCAGTCGTGTCTGACTCGCAGCGACCCCAGGGACTGCAGCCTAAGGGGCTCCTCTGTCTGTGGGATTTTCCAGGCAAGAGTACTGGAGTGGGTTGCCATTGCCTTCTACAGAGAATGACTACTGTAGGATTTTATAAGGATTTAATGAGAATGTGTGTGAATACTTATTTTGATAGCTCATATATGAAAGATAGCTTAGCAATGAGAATCTTATACTTTAGAAGGAAGTCATAATAGCCACTTGTGAAAATTGGAGGGTTGTGTATTAGTCAGAATCTTTGCAACTGCAAAGAAGAGTCACACCTAATAGGTTTCAGGAAGACAGGTTTATTGCAGGACCCCACAGAGGTTTATTGTAACTGGGGAGTGGTCTTATTAGCTGTAGTCACTATGAGCCCAGTGCTTCCAAGGCTTGGAGAATTGAAAAAGTGACTTGAATTGGCAAAAAGAGGCTGGCAACTCCAAAGTCACCCACTTTCTGTATCACCAAAGATATTTATTTCCCCATGAAGAGCCTCTGAATGAGTCAAATTGCTGCCATCCAACATGGTGCACCCTTTTGATCACAATTCCTATCAAACTCTTTCTTTCAGCTTCCTGTGTGCCCCACCCATTCGTGGTTAACTTCAGTATGTGAATTAATCCCTGTCTAATCATCCACGGTTAGAGTAGCTGAGCGAGTTTTGCTCAAGATACATAACAACCTTGGAGTCTGCTTTCTTTGGAAAAGTAGGAGGGAAAAAATATAAAAAAGTAAGCATTTTTGAGGACTCTTGATTTGTCTAGTATAATTTCATGGGGGAGTAAACAGATGAAGTATGGCTCTAAAATTTGGAAATACAGGGATTTCCCTGGTGATCCAGTGGCTTAAGACTCCGTGTTCCCAATGCAGGGGGCCTGGGTTGGATCCCTGGTCAGGGAACTGGATCCCACAAGCCACACAACTAAAGATTCCTGCACGCTGCAACAAAGACCAGGTTCAGCCAAATAAATAAAATGTGGCGATAGGACTCCTTTGTGGAGCCATGGACCCCCTACCCCTAAGTACACGGGCAAACACACACAGAACTTTACACATATTTCTTGGGGGCAGTGATCTCATAAGACCTAGATTGAGGACCTCTGTGCTTCTGGGCCTCTAAAGGGAAGAACCGTTCTATAGAAGTGTCATAAGAGCAGATTTACATTCCATGTCCAGAAACATCTTCTGACATTTCAACTGTCCCATAATGGATCTTTTCCATCTTGAGGTAATGAACTTCTCAACACAGGAAGTGTTAAAGCAGGGGCTGGATGACTGTTTTGCTCAGATGTCCCTTCATTTGTTTGTTCATTCATTCATTGCACATACCCTGATTCACATAAAGCAAGAACTCCTGTGAGTGTTTAGGAACAGAAAAGTGAAATACAGAGGTGAAGGCACAAGAAGCCTTGTCTGTTCTCAAGTATCATTGTTTGGTAAAGGAAACTGAGACATTGATGTTCACAATGCATGGGGACAGGTGCTATAAAAGCCTGTGTGTAAAGGGCTTGCTTACGAGGCCAGAGAAGAGAAGGGAGAAGACTTACGCTGGAATCCTGTGTAGGACCCAAGCTCCTACAGATGACTCCTAAGTTCTCTTCCAGTTCTGGGATCCTATGTAGTATTTGGGACTAGAGAGTCCCTTGGACTGCAAGGAGATCAAACTAGTCAATCCTAAAGGAAATCAGTCCTGAATATTCATTGGAAGGACCAATGCTGAAGCTGAAGCTCCAATATTTTGGCCACCTGATGTGAAGAACTAACTTATTGGAAAAGATCCTGATGCTAGGAAAGATTGAAGGCAGGAGGAGNGTCAATCCTAAAGGAAATCAGTCCTGAATATTCATTGGAAGGACCAATGCTGAAGCTGAAGCTCCAATATTTTGGCCACCTGATGTGAAGAACTAACTTATTGGAAAAGATCCTGATGCTAGGAAAGATTGAAGGCAGGAGGAGAAGGGGACAACAGAGGATGAGATGGTTTGATGGCATCACCAGTTCAAAGGACTTGAGTTTGAGCAAGCTCCGGGAGTCGGTTGAAGGACAGGGAAGCCTGGCATGCTGCAGTCCATGGGGTCACAAAGAGTCGGACATGACTGAGTGACTAAAAAACAACAACAAATGTAGCACTGGGGCCAATAAGTGGTTTGGGAAGGCTTTATGCATGCCCTCCATGCCCTACAGATGTATGACATACGTAGGAAAAAAAAAATGTATTTGCTACGGAAAGTACAAATTTTTTGGTTCCCTCACTTCCTGCTGCTCCAATCAAATAGCAGCCTCATAGCCTGCCCAATGCAGAAATTTTGGAACTGCTACTGATTCTAAGGTTGTGTATCTTGCAGTTATCAAGTCATAGGCCTGACCCCTTTCCAGAGGTTGTTGTTTGATGGAGCATCCTCAGTCTACTATTGGGCCTGGAAAAGCAGGGATTGCCCATGAGAATGAGCTACTGAGGATGAGAAAGGGGCCAGGAGGGAGGGTGGCTGAGCACATCCTCCAACCCTGAGTCATCTCTCTGTGTTTGTTCCAACAACTCTGAGGCTTGAAAGCATTTCCTTCCCTCTAGGTTTTCCTCATTTTCTTTGCCTGCTTCCACAGACAGTACACCCACCCTCTCTCCCTCCCACCAAGGTCACCACTCAGCAGGCTTTGATAAATGTCATCTTTTTTTTTTCTGAAAGTCGCCTTGGAAAAAGGCAATTTGACTGCAGTGAGGCAGAACAGGGAGCTGAACGCCAGCCGCCCTTTATCGACCAGAGCCCAACTCCAGGAACAAGATGAAGCAGAGTGTAACGCTGCCCGGGGCTCCTGGTGATTCCCAGCTGCCTCTCCCCAGGGACTTGTTTGCTGTGCAGAGCCCAGCAGGGCCTGGGTCCTGTGGTCAAGGCTCTCCCTCCCTCTTTTCATCTCGCCAGTCTTTTGTCTTCTGCCACTTGTTTCCTGGCTGGTAACTAAAGGTCCCCGAGAACCCCCACTGCTCTGGGGGTGGGAGCCCTCTCTTCTGAGCAAGCAGTGGGCTGCTGATTAGAGCAGGGAATAAATAACAGCAAGCTAATTATCTCCTGATTGCGGCTTGCCTCACTAACAAGGCCGGCCTGGAGTGGTGATGCAGTGGTACTATTCCAAACATGCTTCTGGGTTCAGGGAAATTTCCATGCCTTTCCAGTCTGGAGACTTTTTCCCTTCCCAGATGCTCTGGAGTTTTAACTGGAGGTGTTCCCACTCCTGCTTCACCTTGGAATTGAGCGACTCACCCCAGACATGTTTGTGTCAGACCCTGGTGGGTGATGGGTGCTGGCTTCTCATATAAGCAGAGAAAGGCTTTCAGGGAGGCTTGGGGGTTGGCCAAGGTCATGGAGAGATGTGTCCTCAGGGACCACACTCTCTAGTACTTAGTATCCTAATTACATCTACTGCTCCAACTGCTTGAACTGAGTGGCTCCCATCAGACCTGCAAGCAAAGCAGAAAAGTGCTGAGAACACTGTTCTGGGGTCTAGTCCTAGCCTTGACTATCTCTGTGACATTAAACATGCTCCTTAATCACTCAGGTCATCCATTCCCTCTCTATGAAGTGACAGTTAGGCTTTTCTCTATGAAATGAAGGCTAGGCAAACCTTGGAGTTTTGCCCAACTCTGGAAATATGAGTTTGTGAATTAGTGTAAAATTTAGACTGTGATACTGAGAAAACTTCCAAGGTCTTTCATGTCCACATCTGCAGTCAGAGGTTTCCTTTCCCCTGTATTATTGCATTGTTCCCCACTTGACCTGATCTCTTAGCTCTCTTAGTCTCTAAAACTTGTCTTGTCTGGAGAGAGGAAGGTGAGGAATATCCTGTTCAAGAAGATATATGTTTTTAGCAGCCTGGACTGTGCTGACACACTGAACCAGTAGCTACCAGCCTATGAATAAGCCAGGACGTAGGAGTGACCAGGAACTGCTGCTGACCTCCTGTGTCAGAGGAGGAAATCAACTTGTCCCCCAAGCCCTTTGGACCATCCCAACATTGGGCTCTGTCACCACTGCCACACCAACCACAGAGTCTATTTGCAGGAAAGGGCGGTCACCTTTCACTAGAGACCTCTACAGGGTGAGTAAGTCTCCTGTCAGAGGTCAGGTGTTAGGCAAGTGAGGTGCTTTCATTTGGTGAAGATGAATCCATGAAACAGCAAATGTGGGCCATAGTTCCCTTGGGAAAGGGGAAGGGCTAAAAGGGGGTCTAGTGTCATGCTTGGGCTAAAAGGAAAATGATACTTTTCACTTGGTCTGATTGATAGGAAGGGGCTTCCCAGGTGGCTCAGTGGTGAAGAATCCACCTACCAGTGCAGGAGATGCAGGAAACTTGTGTCTGATCCCTAGGTCAGGAAGATCCCCTGGAGGAAGAAAATGGCAACCCACTCCAGTATTCTTGCCTGAAAAACTCCAGAGGAGCCTGGTGGGCTACAGTCCATGGGGTCGCAAAGAGTATGTGAGCACACACACCCACCCACACCAACATACACACATGCACAATGTGATAGAAAGAACCTTCAAGTAGGGATCAGAAGGTCGCATTCCACATGATACTTACTACTTCTAAAGGGTAATCATGGGCAGTTTATTTACTTTCTGTATTAGTTAGGGTGAGCTAACTGACCTGACTAATAACCCTGAAGTCTCAGTGGCTTATCACAATACAAACAGACATCACATTCACATAAGGGTTGAATGCAGATATTCAGTTGATGGCCTCCCACAGGGTGATTCAGGAACCTAGAATCATCCATCTTGTGGCTCTGCTAATTGTTTTAGGCTTTGGAATCCTCTACTGAATCCTCTGTATTCAGTCAGCAGATGCAGTAGAGGCTGAGAGCCTGCAGAACTGTGTGGAAGGTTTTATGGGTCTAGAAGTGGCTTTCATTACTTCTGCCCATATTCCACCGGCTAGAACTCAGTCATATGACCACACCTGATTGCAAGGGAGACGGAGAAATGTAGCCCAGCTTGCACCCAGGAGGCAAAAGAAGTGGTTGGGTAAACAACTAGTCTCTGACATACCTTTTAAAAAAGTTTGTTCCTGAACTTAACAGTAGAACAAAGATTCTCTTCTTAGTCATCTTTACAAAGTTAGAATCAATATAAAATAAGAAAACAGATTATGAGAGTTTTAAAAATATAGAATGAAGAATACATACATATTATAATCTGTTTTCAGNAGAACAAAGATTCTCTTCTTAGTCATCTTTACAAAGTTAGAATCAATATAAAATAAGAAAACAGATTATGAGAGTTTTAAAAATATAGAATGAAGAATACATACATATTATAATCTGTTTTCAGATTCATCTAGAAATAATTTCATAAATACTGGCTCTATTAGAAACATTAAAGGTACTCTGTTATTGGAAGAAATATCTTTAGGTTATGCGATGTGTCTGAATGACTGTAACTGATTTCACTATGTGATGAGGACAAACTTCGATAAATCCAATCCTTACAAAAATGACAAAATGTGCCCTTCCTCTCCTATTTCCGTTTGATACAGATGGAGGATTCAGCCAGCACAGCTGATGTAGTCAGTGAAACTAGGGTCAAAATTTGGCCAGTGCAACCAGAATGTTTGGTTAGGCTGGAGCAGAGAATATGGCCTGAATGGTTAGGAGATTGTTTTCAAGTAGAGGACTTGAGAAAATAATATGTTGAGGATAATGGGAGCCATATTTCTCATGGCTTCTTAGTGAAAGGAGTTACATTTATAGAAAGGAAATAAGCCATCAGAATGGGCATAATTAGTTTGAACCCATGTTTTAAAGATAGTTACATAGATGTAGGGGTGTGTGTGTGTGTGTGTGTGTATACATATTTGTTTCTGTCTGCTGACAGTCCTATAAGCAGTGATACCCAAATAGCAGTGAACACTCAGCTCTTTATTTCTAAAGACCATTTTCCACTACAAAGAACCAAGACTGATCAGCCTAAAAATTTATAGTTGAACCTAGAGCATCTCCTTGTGCTAAGAAAGTATGGAAGTGCTCAAAGAATGATGGAAACAAAAGGATACATAATCTAGATTGAAAGGATACATGCAGGGCAAGTCTGGGACAATTTAGGCATCAAAGTAACTAATTTTAGTATTAGTATTCAGTATAGTAACCCACTGATTAAAACAGGAATGGATGAGTTAATACAGATACAAATAAATACATGGTGAGAAGGGAAGGCACTAACTTACACTGGAATGCCAATTGATAAAGACAGAAAAAAGAGAGGAAATTAGAAAATCACCATTTGGTCACCATCATAGTAATAAATAGGTAAGAATATGGCTGCTAAAACCTGTGGGTGAAAATTTGATGAGGAACCTGATATTTACAGTTTCAGCGTTCAGTTCAGTTCAGTTCAGTTGCTCAGTCGTGTCCGACTCTTTGCGACCCCAAGAATTGCAGCACGCCAGGCCTCCCTGTCCATCACCATCTCCCGGAGTTCACTCAGACTCACGTCCATCAAGTCAGTGATGCCATCCAGCCATCTCATCCTCGGTCATCCCCTTCTCCTCCTGCCCCTAATCCCTCCCAGCATCAGAGTCTTTCCCCACAAATGCTTATTAATCTATAACCACAGTACTTATAACTGTATTTACGGTGGGGAAATTTGGCTGGCATGATCCTAACCAACTGATAACAGTTAGCATGCTGGGGACTTTCCTGGCCATGGGAACCACAGTCCATGGTTAGGAATCTGCCTTCCAGTGCAGGGGACGTGGATTTGATCCCTGATTGGGGAACTAAGGCCCCACATGCCATGGGTCAAGAAGCCCGTGCACACTGCAACCAGAGGAGCACGCGAACAGCAGCGAGAATCCCGGGGGGTGGGGGGTGGCGGGGGCCGCAATAAGAGAAGCCCGCAGGCGCCTCAACGAGAGAAANTGATTGGGGAACTAAGGCCCCACATGCCATGGGTCAAGAAGCCCGTGCACACTGCAACCAGAGGAGCACGCGAACAGCAGCGAGAATCCCGGGGGGTGGGGGGTGGCGGGGGCCGCAATAAGAGAAGCCCGCAGGCGCCTCAACGAGAGAAAGGCCAGTGTGCAGCCAAAATATTTTAAAAAGTTCGCAAGGCTGAAACAGAACAAATCAACATTTGTGTCTCTTTGGAGATGAATTGAGAATACAGCATCATTGCTGTATTATTCCTGATAAAAATGCTTAACCTGAATCCACTCATTAGGCAACATCAGCCAAACCCAAACTGAGGGACATTCTACAAAATAATTGGACAGTAGTGTTTGAAAATAACAAGGTCATGAAATATGAAGACAAGGAAAAGCCCTTCAACTCTTGGAGCCTCAGATAATAGTATGCATCTCCTAAGAGTGCCATGTGGCTTAAATAGTAATGTATGTGACACTCTTTTTTAAGTCATAAAATATGATACCAAATATAAATCACTAGTAGTATCTTTTCCCCAGAAAACTAAAACTAATAAATGCAAAATTGTCCCTTCAGTCCTGACATTTCTCTTAATTCTTCAGCCAGTTACCATCACAACATATTCTACCCAGAGAGACTGATCCTTTAACGGACTGTGAGCTGAGAAGACCCAGCACCTAGGGAGGTAGGACAATTGATGGCAGAGCCATGGATTGCTGTGATGCGTGTGCCTGTGTCCCTGTGTGTGCATGTGTGTGTACGCACTCACATCCTGGCTGCTTCAATTTTAGGCCTCATCTCTTGAGCAGATGGACCCTGGGTGGACTGATGAATGCTGCTGTAGATTCATAAACATCTGCTGGTGGGGCCGGGGTAGATCCTTCTAGGAGGGAAGGCCCTTTGCTTCTGTCCCTCCTGACCAAAGTCCTTGTATACACAATGTTGTGATACAAACCACTGCTGGCAACTTGGGCATCAGGGTCCTAGCGCCACACACCATACAGGCGCTGACAGCCGGCAGTGTAGGGTAATGAAAATCATCATTTCTGTTTTCTGAAGTCTCTCACAGACATTTCCCCACCCCCCACCCCTAACCCCGGGAGCC
>SJYV01017288.1:901418-925695 GCA_006410875.1 Neotragus pygmaeus
TAACCCCGTGAGCCTTAAAGCTGCAGCAACCTGTGAGGCAAACACTGCTCTCTGCATCTTGTCACAGATCAGGAAAGTCTGAGGCTCAGAGAGATCAGGCCTTGCCCCAGTCCACAGGGCTAATAAATGGCACCCATGGGATGCCCAGCCAGGACAAGGGCTCTCCTCATCATGGACACTCTGACGGGAGATGGTTCAGCGCTGGTGCCTTTCTGTCCCTTTCCAGGCTCAGGGGGGCTGATTCCTGTGCCTCTGGCTTCTCAGAGCTTTTTTGCCACAAGATCCCCATCCAAGGTACCCTATGCTAGAGTTCCCTCACTAGGCTACGACCACCCCTTCCCCGCTACGTTCTGACTAGAATCATGGGGGTCAGCCTCTTAACCGCTGCTGCTTACGGCNCTGGCTTCTCAGAGCTTTTTTGCCACAAGATCCCCATCCAAGGTACCCTATGCTAGAGTTCCCTCACTAGGCTACGACCACCCCTTCCCCGCTACGTTCTGACTAGAATCATGGGGGTCAGCCTCTTAACCGCTGCTGCTTACGGCTGTCACTCTCCCTTCTGGAGCCAAAGGCGAAGCCGACGAGAATGAGGCCATCCTACTGACGGCCCCGGAGGCTGGCCTCTGGAGCTCACTCCTGTGCTCTTCCTGGTTCTGAGGCCAGTTGCTGTGTCATCTTCACGTCCACATAGACATTTCTTTCCTCACGACGCCAGCAGAAGGAGCAATACTTAACTTCTTCCAGTTCGCTCTCTCTCTGTGAATCAGGCAGGAGGAAGTTCGGCAAGGCCAGGTTACCACCAGACTCCCTCTGCTCTCGGCACCTCCTGCACCCAGACAGACAGATGGATGAACATTAGACGCCGCAGTGCCCAGCTGGTCTCTGCTCCCTCAGCTCCCCTGGTAGCAGCTGCTCCTGACTGGATAGAGGCTTCAGGAAAAGAAGCTGTTTCTGGCAGCAGCGGTGACCAGCCTGCATTCTGCTTGGTTCTCAGAGGCCTGAGGAAGAGGGTACACTCTGGGCTTGTTAGGAACCAATTTGTTGGATTTGTCAGGATGTGCTGGATCAGTCAGGGCTTCCCTGATGGCTCAAGCAGTAAAGAATCCACCTGCAATGTGAGAGATGTAGGAAACATGAGTTCTATCCCTGCGTGGGGAAGATCCCTTGGCAGAGGAAATTGCGACTACTCCAGTATTCTTGGAGAAGGAAATGGCAACCCACTCCGGTATTCTTGCCTGGAGAATCCCATGGACAGAGGAGCTTGGTGGGCTTGAGTCCACGGGTCACAAAGAGTCGGACACAACTGAGCGACTTCACTTTCCAGTATTCTTGCGTGGAGAATTCCATGGAGAGAGGAGCCTGGACCCATGGACAGAGTTACAGCCCGTGGGGTCACAAAACGTTGGACATGACTGAACAACTGAACACACAGGCACATTGGATGGGTCGAGGTGATCCACTAGACTTTAATCTGTGGCTTTGGGAACTTAGAGCCAAGGCTTTGTGGTGGAACAGAACCAACGCTGACCAGCTGGGAGCTGGCAAACTCGGTCTCAGATCTGCTCCAATCAGCTGGGCAAACGGCTTCTGCTCTGGAATACAGGTTCCTCATCCATAATACGAGGAATGGATAAGGGTCCTCTGTCCTCTGTGCTCATCTAGTCAAAGCAGTCCACCAGCTCTGCATGCCTGGAGCGGAGCCTAGCAGGAACTCAAGTCTAGAGTTCATGCCTTCTGACTCCCAGGCTCATTTCACTGCTGATTCTGGAAACAGAGGCTAGGGTGGGATGTCTGGGGAGCAGAGGACGTGGCACATCCTGGCCTCTGTTCATGGGATAGGGGAACTGCCCAGGAAGCAGCAACTGGACCCAGGGTGGCGCTCAGCGTGGGGTGGGGTGGAGGCAGGATGGAGGGGAACCTGGCGGTTCCCACAGTTCTACTGGTAGCCTAAGGACATGTGACTGAAAGTCCCCAGGGCTCTGTTAGAACTAATATAGAAGCAGTAGGAAAGGACAGAGAGAACTAAAGCAAAATGCTGATTAGCTGGCCAGGCATAGAGAGCCTAAGGCACGTTAGCTGTTGCTTGGGCTTCCCAGGTGGCGCTAGTGGTAAAGAACCTGCCTGCCAATGCAGGAGACATAAGAGATGAGGGTTCAATCCCTGGGTCGGGAAGATCCCCTGAAGGAGGGCATGGCAACCCACTCCAGTATTCCTGCCTGGAGAAATGCATTGACAGAGGAGCCTGGGGGGAGGGGGAGTCCAGTCCATAGGGTCACAAAGAGTCGGACACGACTGAGGCGACTTAGCAGCAGCAGAGTTTGCTTTCTCTCTCTGTAAACTGAGAAGTATCGTTTGGGGGATTTTAGAGGTCTTGACACCTTCTAACTCTGTAAGTAAAAAGCCAGTTCATTGAATAAAGCTGAGCTCCCCTCTGACAGCGGGCCTCCTGGGGGTCAGGGCGTGTGGGCAGTTTGCCTCCTGTTCTGGGTCCTGCTCAGCTGACCTGCTTGCCTCCCTCTTCCACCACCTGCCATTCCCCAAGGTTTGGAGCGTCCCCTCCTATCTCCCCCCCTCCCCCCCCCCCCCCCCCTNTGCCATGGACTATATAGTCCATGGGGTTGCAAAGTGTCAGACATGATTGAGTGACTTTCACTATCACTTTCACACAATCTTTCCTGACTTTTAATGGTCATATCAGAAGTTGATCTGTCCAGGATACTTTCTCCTTCTTCTGAAAAGAAATCCTTCACTTAATCTGAAGAATTATTCACCCTGCACTCTATGTGGTTCTGATGGGGCAGCCAATTACCATGCCCTGTCCCCATTTCCCAGGTGTTCATATGTGCCCATACCATATGAGTCCCATGGTCCCAAAGATTGGGCCAGGGATTAGCACGTGACCCAAACCAGCCAATCAGAATACTTTGTATGGTTATCCTATAAACTTTGGAAGAAGAACATTTTTCCCACTCAGTGAGAAGGACTTATTTTTTCTAGGGATGCTGGCAGCCGTTTTCCCTTATGAAGGAAGAGAGCAACACTAACAGGGAGAAGCTCAGGACAAAGAGATGGAAGTGGTGAGGCAGGAATAATGGTGAAACTGAGAGAGATTTGATTATACTGCTTGAGTTCCTCATGTTAAGTATGCCTGAAACCATTAATTTTTTTTTTTANCATCGATTCTTCGGTGCTCAGTTTTCTTATGGTAAAACTCTCACATCCATACATTTCTACTGGAAAAACCATAGCTTTGACTAGATAGACCTTTGTTGGCATGGTAATGTCTCTGCTTTTTAATATGCTGTCTAGGTTGGTCATAGATTTTCTTCCAAGGTACAAGCGTCTTTTAATTCATGGCTGAAGTCACCATCTGCAGTGATTTTGGAGCCCAAGAAAATGAAGTCTGTCACTGTTTCCATTGTTTCCCCAACTATTTGCCATGAAGTGATAGGACTGGATGCCATTATCTTAGTTTTTTTAGTGTTGGGTTTTAAGCCTACTTTTTCACTCTCCTCTTTCACTTTCATCAAGAGGCTCTTTAGTTCTTTTTCACTTTCTGCCATAGGGCCACATAGGTAGTAAGTGGCAGAGCTGGACTTTGGGTTCAGACAGCATTGGCTTTAAAAATGACACTATTTGCCTCTGTGCCTCTTTGCTGCAGCAGTTTATCAAGAAAAGATTAAATTCTTTTATTTATGAACTTCCAGAATTTANGGGCCACATAGGTAGTAAGTGGTAGAGCTGGACTTTGGGTTCAGACAGCATTGGCTTTAAAAATGACACTATTTGCCTCTGTGCCTCTTTGCTGCAGCAGTTTATCAAGAAAAGATTAAATTCTTTTATTTATGAACTTCCAGAATTTACTCAAATTATTTGGACATATTATGAATCTGTTGTGCTGGAGTTTGGGTTATATTTCAGAATAGTCATAACCCAGTGGGTTGACTGAAATCAGATTCTCAAGGTATCAGGACGTTAGACAGCTGTCTAATGGCAACTAGACATTGGCCTGGCATCTTTTAAAATTAATTATATTTATTTATTTATTTTTGGATGTACTGGGTCTTTGTTGATGCATGG
The DNA here is from genome assembly GCA_006410875.1 of Neotragus pygmaeus. NCBI lineage: Eukaryota > Metazoa > Chordata > Mammalia > Artiodactyla > Bovidae > Neotragus > Neotragus pygmaeus. Next base: position 905,499 of record SJYV01017288.1, read on the forward strand.
GCTTTTCTGTAGTTGCAGTGAGTGGGGACTACTCTCTAGCTGTGGTACTCGGGCTTCTTATTGCGGTGGGTTCTCTTGCAGGTAGAGCACAGGCTCTAGGGCACATAGGTTTCAGTAGTTGAGGCAAGGTGGTATATTGTCACCCTGCTTATTTAATTTCTATGCAGAGTACATTATGAGAAATGCTGGGCTGGAAGAAGCACAAGCTGGGATCAAGATTGCNACCTGGCTCAGCCCAGGGGCACAGAGAGGTGGGCCCTGGGCCAGCAGAAACAGCTGCCATAGGTGTCATCTTGCCTAGTGGGTGGAGAGAAGCTGGACTTTAAAGGTCCCCTCTGAGCCCAGTGTGGGTAACCTGAAACTCTTTCCTGCCCTTCTCATCCCCAGAAAGAGAATACTCAGGGGGTCCCCGTGGATCAGATCAGGGTCAGGTCAGAGTCTGTCTCTCCTGCCTCCAGGCTGGAAGGAGCTAAGCCTTGTGTGTGAATTTCAAGGAGCTCAGCACACAGGCAGCCCACTCCAGACAGGAGAAGCCCGGCCCTGAGTGCAGAAGGAGGCAGCCACGAGGCGCTTCCCCTGCAGACAGACAGGGTATTGATCCTGCTCACATGCCCCCTCCCTCTCTCCACTTCATGGCGCAGCTAATGGCCTGGAAAAAACTGGCCAGCTGTTCCCCAGCTGTGACATAATGAGCTCAGGGACGATCAATGCCTGTTCCGGTCTCTAATTAGGCCGGGGAGCTGGCTGGGGTGAGACTGTGGCCTGTTTCCTGAGGCCACCACTTCCACTCCAGTCCCCAGCTGCTGTCTGCTGGCTGCCACCTGGGCCCATGCATCTGTGGCCAGAAGGAGGTAGCAAGGCCTTTGAGCGGCCCTGGGGAGTCTTCTGACCCAGAGCTCCTTCTCCAGCAGCGAAGAAGGAACTCTGTAACCATGTTAGTGCAGGTGGATAAGCTGGTGGGGAGGACCCGAAGATCCGCACCCATAGATTCCTGTCACATCCTCTCTCTGCCTGGGTCTGCCATCCTGTACAGTGGCTTTCAATCCCAATCCTCTAACTCTCTGCCCTGGACCCTTCCCAGCACTGGTCCCGAATGCCCGAGCCTGGGGCTGCAAGGAAGAGGCTGGTAGCAAGTCTGGCTCCTAGCCCAGCCTCCCTCTGCTATTTATACCTTCAGTCCAGGGAGGAATGGATCCGATTCTCAATGTACTCACTGCAGAGGAGGAAGTGAGGGAGGAGAGAGAGAGCAAGGAAAGGTGTACGCTGAGGCAAAGCAACAGAGACGGAGAGGCCCAGGGCAAAGAGGCTCTGAGACTTACAGAGTTCTGAGAACAGGCTAGGGAGGGTAGAGGAGAGGTTGAAGGAAGGAAGCCAAATAAGAGACAAAACTGTGAGAAATGAGGCCAGCAGGGAAGAGAGAGAAGAGGGGATGCAAGAAGCAAAGCACACCCTGTACTGGGTAGGGTCAGGCCCCAGGTGTCGGATCAGATGGCCACCAGGGAAGCTGAGGTGCTGGGCAGAGTGTGTCCAGGGGCCTGGTGTGAAATGACTGGAGTCAGGAGACACTGTCTGGGGACGAAGAGGCAGAGGGAACAGAGCTGGTCTGGAGGGATGCCGGGTGGGCTGCCCACAGAGATGGGGCGGTCAGGCAGGGACCTTCCCCTAGAATCGAGGCTGTGAACTCTGCTTTCTGGGGATGAAGGTGTGGGCTGGAAGCAGGGCAGGGATCAGAGCAATGTGGGCAGAAGGGGACAAGGTGACTGTTAGGGGATTTGGAGAGCAGAGGCCAAGGGAAGGGGTCTAGGCTTCCTGTAGCCTCCACTTTGGGTCTGTCGAATCTGGCCCTGTGGCTTTCTGGGTAGCCTGGGCCTGGGAGGGGACACTGCTCAGCCAGCCTCCAGCTCTCCTACCAATCACACCATCACACACAAACCAATCCAATAGAACCCTTTAGAGGAGTCTTTCTGGGGCCTGGCTGATGCCATTCAACCCTTTCTGGATCCTTCCGAGTCTTAGGACTGAATCTCTTTCCAGCTGTAATTCCCAGAGGAATGACCTGGTTGGTGGAGAGTAGAAGTGCCCACTGCTGTTTCCTGCATCCACTCGCTTACTCCCAGGCCCTGATTCTCTCAAGCTGCCAGAGCCCTGGAGAGAGAAGCCACTTGACAACAGCAGCTAAGACTCAGACTCAAAATCTAGAGCTGCAAAGGACCTTGGAGAACATCTACATGTCTGGTCCAACCCTCGTTTGGAGCTGGGGCTCAGAGAAGTGGGGAGAGTAGCCCGAAGTGCACTGCTCACTCATGCGGGTGCAGCCTTCGGACTCTGAAATCAGTGCTCCTTCCAGGATGCTAGCCTGCTACCTCTTCCTACCCACCTCCTAGGAGTAGGGGAGATTTTTCTCTTGGGATCCTTGGCCTGCTTACCTGGCCCTCCATGCATATACTGTGGGAGTCTAAAAGGTGAAAACTGGGGCCCACAAGACAGCAAGTCCCTCAGGAAGGATACAGCTGACAGGGTTTGGAAGTGAAGCGCCTCTACCTGCAAACAGCAGTTGACTATTTGCAGCTCTGTGATCAACACTGCCCTCTTGTGGCTACTTACTGTCAGGGCAGCCTAGAGGCCCTGAAATGGAGCAAGCTGCGAGTGTCTTCTCTCCTTCAGGCCCTCACTATCCAGGATCGATCCCGCGTTCCCGGGGCTGATTTAGACCCTCCGGGGCTACCCTTTCACAAGGGTAGCAAGAGAACAAGAGAACAAGCTTTCACACATCATTCTCCAATAGGGTCCTCATGTGGGTGGGCCAGGGCTGACAATCTGTCCCTCGCCACCTTGCTCAGAGGGACTACGCACAGCACAGGCCGTCTCTCCATCCCTAAGGAGCTCTGGCTCTAGAGGTCTGGCCCCTCCTCGGACGTAAGGGTATGAGAGTTGAATGGGAATGGGGATCATGTTTTTAGGTGGGTCAGAAATGGAGCGAGAGGACTTTGGAGGAAAGAAAAGTGGGAAAGAAGCCTAGGGCTCGTATCCCTATGCCCAGTTATGCCCAGCTATGCCCAGTCTGGAGAAGGAAGGGTCAGGTTACCCTACCTCTCACTTTGTCCCCAAGGGCTGAGTACACGTCACTTAGGGGGCACTGTCCCAAAGATGGAGAGCAGGGATGCCCCCTACAGTCCGAGACCAGGTACTGCTGAAAGTACTCTGGAACCCAAGTTGGGTCAGAGCCCAGGATCTGGCAGTTGAGTGGGCAGCTGGGCAACATGCCCTGGAATGAACAGCTGGGTGGTCCAGGATGCCCTGTCCCTGCAGATCAGGCTGGGCAGCATCTTACTACACGTAAATCTAGAAGGGAGAGTTTCCAGGCCTTTGAGTTAGCACTCAGCTCTTCACCTCCCCCACAGAACAGATATGCAGGTCACCTGTGAGAGCCCCGCCTGGAAGGCAGGGGTATCATCTGGTCTCTACATCACTTCATGGCTGATGGCCCCTTTCCTCTGAGTTCATGCTGTCGTACGTTCACAGACACTGTCTCCATGATGATCTACGTGTTTTTTTGCGCCTCCCTCTAGGCCGGAATGATAAGGAAAATTTCCAGCCTTGAGTTCAACCCTTCACTCTGGAACTTGTGGGTTCAGTAAATACTTATCAACTGACTCACTGAAAGCCTGGAGGTGGGACACATTTGTGGCCCTGTGCTTCCTTACTCAAAACACTTTCCAGGGCTACCCTTCCAGTCTGGCTTACCAGGCCTTCACAGGCCAGCCAGCCTACTTCTCTGTTCTCACTTCTTCTCTACACATGGATTTTTTCCAAGCTGGACAACTTCTCTTGCCCTGATATTCCATAACCCTGCCTGTCTGCGTGTTTTTCCAAGACCTGCTCCTTCCACCTGAACTACTCTCCCCTTCTCCTCTTTCAGTTGTTGTTGCTCAGCCAGTCACGTCTGACTCTTTGCAATCCCATGGACTGCAGCACACCAGGCTTCCTGCCCTTCACTGTCTCCTGGAGTTTGCTCAAATTCATGCCCATTGAGTCAATGATGCCATCCAACCATCTCATCCTCTGTCATCTCCTTCTCCTCCTGTCCTCAATTGTTCCCAGCATCAGGATCTTCTCCAATGAGTCGGCCCTTCACATCATGTGGCTGAAGTATTGGAGCTTCAGCATCAGTCCGCCCAATGAATACTGAGGGTTGATTTCCTTTAGGATTGACTGATTTGATCTCCTTGCAGTCCAAGGGACTCTCAAGAGTCTTCTGTCAGCACTACAGTTCAACAGCAATTCTTCGATTTACTTGGAGTTTAAATCCTACTCCTCCTTTAAGACGCCTGCCACTTCCTTCAGGAAGCCTTCCCAGATTTCCTGAGCGAGTGGGTTCACTTTTTCCTTTGAACCTCCACAGCATTTTGATTCTCCTTGAAGGTGATAACCTGCTTCATCTCTGTTCTAGATTGTAAGCAATTGTAAGAGGACGATGTTTGTATTTGTTTCACCTTTGTACCCTCTCTCTTATCTCCTAAACAGAGCTTTGCATATAGAAGGTGATCAAGAAATATTTCATGAATTGAGTAACAGGAAGCCTATAGTTCTGGCTGCTGGGAGTTGCAGGAGGTGAGAATGGGATCCTCCGAGGCTTTAGGTGATGATACGAATGTCATCAGAATGGGCAGGCAAGACATGTATAAGGAGCTGAGTGGGAAGTCTGGGCCTCCTTAGACCCTTGCTTGGGGAGGAACACTCTCCTGAAGAGAACAGGCAGGTGGGAGGGCCTTGGAGATGTGGCAGGTTGAGGAAGGGAATCTGGTATTAGGGGAACTTTGGGTTTGCCCCAGTACCAAGTATGACAGACCCCCAATTGTCCTTAGTGACAGGCACAAAAAAAGGGGATAAGAATCCAGAGGCTTAAATTCTGGTCATTTCTCCTTTGCCCTCTAGCTGTGTACCCTTGGGCAAGTTACTTGTGTCTCTGGGCCTATTCATCTGTAAAATTGCTCTCTGACCTCCTATGACACTTTCTTCCCGGCCCAGGAATCACACTGGGGTCTCCTGCATTGCAGGTGGATTCTTCACCAACTGAGCTATCAGGGAAGCCCCCTATGACCCTCAAGTGTGTGTTCGTCGCTCAGTCGTGTCTGACTCTTTGTAACTATGTGGGCTGTAGTCCGCCCGGCTCCTCTGTTCGTGGAATTTTCCAGGCAAGAAGCTGGAGTAGGTAGCCATTCCCTTCTCCAGGGGCTCTTCCTGACCCAGGGATCGAACCCAGTCTCCGGCATTGCAGGCAGATTCTTTACTGTCTGAGCCACCGGGGCGTTCCAGGTGGCACTCGTGGTAAAGAACCTGCCTGCCAATGAAGGAGATGCAAGAGATGTGGATTTGACCCCTGGGTCAGGAAGAGCCCCCGGAGAAGGGCATGGCAACCCCCTCCAGTGTTCTTGCCTGGAAAATTCCATGGACAGAGGAGCCTGTTCATGGGGTCACAGAGAGTTAGATACAGCTGAGCACGCACCCATGATGACCCTCAAAGCTCTGCTATTTTGACTGCAGAAGGTTCTGAAGTAGAAGGGTGATGGTTACTGGGGATTTGTACATGACTCTCCCCAGGCCTGAGCGTCAGGAATGACCCCATCTAGGTCCTGGACCAGAGAAGGTGACAAGGCCCAAAGCCATAAAGAAGGCAGGTGGCCCGGGTCAACTGTGGCTGGTCTCAGTATGCGGAAGTGAGTAGCAGAGAGAGGCAGCACTCCCAACTCAGAGTCAAGTGTCCAGCTATCAGGCTCCAGAGAAGGGATTTCAGGGACCCCTACTTCCTTTCCCTGTCCTTTTCCTTGTCCCATCTCCAGACTCAGTAAATAGAGATCTGGGATTTCTAGCTGTTTAGCTGTGTGGCTCTGAGAAAGTCACTTAACCTCTCTGAGCCTCAGTTTCCTCGTGTGTAAATGGAGTTTTTGAAACTAACTCAAAAGATAGTTGTGACATTTCTCCTGTCAAAGTGCCTAGTTCTGGGGTGACGGCTAGATCTCCCTCCCTCCCGGAGTCTGGAAAAAGGTAACTGGAACAGATCGACCCTCTGGCCACAGGGCAAATGATTAATGGTGCTTTGGAGGTGCACGGGGATGTGGCGGGGCATGTGAGGGGGCAGGCTGGATGGGAAGAAGAGGCAGAGAGGTATCACCCAACCAGCCCCTGATACTAGTGAGGAAGGGCCACTCTGCCTGGAGACCTATTTATTGTGCAATTAGCAAGGGCCCAGCAGCTCTCTGGGAATTTTTCTTTGGAGGTCCAGCATTGAGCCCCAGCTGATAGATGGGGGGTGGGTAGGCAGCAAGGGAAAGGTTCTGTGGTCTCGTAGCAGGCCTGGCCTGCATGGGCACTGTGGGTGTTCCTGCCACTCTTGCGAGTCTGGTTCATCCAAGGCCCTCAGTTTCTAATCTGGTTGGGAAGGATTTATTTTTGGGTCCCTGTAACCTAGCAATGGGCTCACATGACCAGTGGCAGCTGCAGGCTGAATATACTGTCGGATCTTGGCTCCTGGCAGGGGGTGTAGGCCAGACTGTGGGGGAATAAAGGGAATGGAAAGGCTTTCACCTCTCCTTTCCTCCGACTCCCTCTTCAGCCCCTCAGCTTGGCCACAGATGGTGGGCAGGGGGCTGGCTGCCTGGGGAGCAGGTGCGGCTGGTGCTGGCACAGGGGGCTTTTGGACAGCCAGGAGCTGAGCTGCGGTGGGGAGGTCCCAGCTGTGAGCCTGCTCTGCACATGGGGAGGCGTGCACATCCGTGTGGGTGGGGTGGGGGCTGGGAGGGCGCCATGTCGGCGTCCCGGAGGGCAACACCAGTCTTTGCTGTGGGATCTCGGGGACACCCCTTGTCGATGACGGAAGCCCAACATCCGGCTTCTTCCCTTTGTTCCCTGTTAAACTGTTAATATTCCTGGGAGAGAGAACACATTAAGCTGCAATCAGTGTGAATGGATTTATCAGCCTCTTTCCCGAGAGCAGGTTTTGACAGACCCAGAGAGAGGAGAGGGGGAGGGCAGTGGGTGCCACTAAGCAGGCGAAGGGTTATTGGAAGGGGGCTGTGGGAACACAGGGAACATCGAGAGACTTCTGAACACACGGATGGATGAATGGAAGATAAACTTGATCCATTTCAAGGCCTCATCTTGCGGAGGCAGGAGAGAGTGGGAGGGGTGGACATAACCCCATCAAAGGGTGCCAGTGGGGAACTGCCCCGTGATTGAGTAGTTAGGACTCAACACTTTCAACGCTGGGGTCTGGGTTCAATCCCTGGTCGGGGAATTGAGATCCCACAAGCTGTGTGGCATGGCCAAAAATAAAAAAGAGATGATGGTGAGCAAGGGTAAGGCAGGGCAAGGAGCAAGCGTGGGATGAAATCAGACCTCAGTACTAAATCAGACCTCAGTACCAAGGACCCTGCCGGGATCCTGGGAGGGACTTCAGGACCTGGAGACTTGGCCCGCTGGCCGCCACCGCAGTTGTTTGCCAGCTGGGGTAACTGTACTAGCTCCCGCAAGCCTGAGAAGCGGGCTATGTATTTAGGCTTCTTATGCCTATTAGATGGGCTTCTTGGGGGGCAGTGGTGAAGAATCAGCCTGTCAAGCAGGAGACGTGGGTTCAATCCCTGGCTTGGGAAGATCCCCTGGAGAAAGAAATGGCAACCCACTCCAGTATTCCCGCCTGGGAAATACTATGGACAGAGCAGCCTGGCAGGTGCAGTCCGTTGAGTCCCAAAGAGTTGGACATGACTTAGTGACTAAACGACAACAACAAATCCCTGTTGGGTAAGTAGGAAGTAAAGAATTTTATCCATTTTATAGATAGAAATACTCAGGCACAGGCTAAGTTCCTGCTGTTGACCAACAGAGTAAAGCCCAGTTAAAATGAAGGCCTGACCAATCCAGTGTTCTTTCTTTCCTTTCTCCTGATCACACTGTGTGGCCTGTGGGATCTTAGTTCTCCAACCAAGGATTGAATCTGGGTTCCAGCCATGAACGCGCCAGGGAAGACCCTCCTATAATCCCATTCTAAGTGTAGTCTCTGGTTCTTTGTGAATCCTTGGACGGGGGCCAGGTCAGTCTGAGCTAGGCCCCTGCAGGAATGATGTGGACCCTGATCAGGGATAGGTTTTCCTGATCCCAGAGGGTCTGACTGATGCCAGGATGATCCTGCCAACACGAGAGCACAAGGTTTGATAAAAATCACTTTGCTGTCTTCGGGCTTAATTTGACATTTTAATTAGATTTCCCTATACTCAGGTATATCTAATTTTGTTTTAAGCTATTTCCTGGAAGGTAGTGGCCATTGCTATGGAACTGGCTTTAGGGCCTCAGCCCAGAGTCTCATGTCAGACCTCCAGAAAATCCATGGGGGCAGGGAGAAGAAGTAAATGCCTTGACTTCAGACAGACATGGGTTCAAATACTGGCTCTGGTTTTTACTAGCTATGTGATCTGTGCAAAGTCACTTCACCTCTGGTACCCATTCCTCGTCTGTGACGTAGGGTGTACGATGGCTGCCTCATAGAACTGGGGTGGGGATTGATGGCCTCGTATGTAAAGGGGCTGGCCCTCATACGAGCGCAGGAGAGGGTGGACGGGAACAGTGGAAATCACAGTGTGGGTCTGGGCTGGGCGCCGGACTCTTTGTTGTCGACCCAGGGCCTGGGACAGCCACCTTGCCCTCTTTGTGTTCCCTGGGAAATTCATTGTTCTTATGACTGTTTGACTGGGGTCTGGTAAACAGTTCCGGAATTCCTTTTCTTCCTTTTTCGAGACAGAAGGAGTTCCCATACAGGTGAGTCTTAGGGAAGAGGGCTCTGGAGCAGATATCATGACTGAATTCCTTGTATAGGCTCACGGCTCTGCCATACGTGACTCTGGGCAATCTCTTCACCTCTCTGGGCCCAGAAGCACAGATGCCTTGGCCTGTAGGATGTCTTGCAACGCTACAGTCTTAGGATCCTGTCCGTGGGTGTCAGCCCCAATCCTGAGGGAGCTGTTTTCTTCACAGTTTGTGGGAAGTCATGCCCCTTCATCTCACTTCCAAAGGCTCATCACCTGTTCTTTGCCCTTCTGCCAATGATGCTTCCCAGCTCTGTTCAGCCCCACAGATCCGGAACAATCAGAGCCTCCCCAAGCTCCTGCCTCCCACCCTCCCCTGAGGGAGCAGGGCTGTGTCGGTACCACAGGGTGGCTTATGAGGGTGTTCAACTCTCCTGTCTCCACAAGCTCTCGCAGCCCCATACCAGAAAAACATACTATCTAAGAAGACAATAATAAAGCACTTTTCGAGGGGCAAGTGCAGGTTTAGGACGAGGCCCTTAGCTCTCCTCCAAACCTGTTTTCTCTATACAGGAAGCAGCTTTTGAAGCCCAAGTTTGGGCCATGCTCTTGAGCCACAGCCCCTGTCATACCTGACCCTGGGCCCTGTGTCTGCACTGGCTGGCCTACTGGAGAAGTGCCTTGGTTCTGACACGTCAGAACCAAGCGATGGCACAGCTGTCAGAAACCTTAGGGATCATCTCCCTTTGAGTGCTACCCTGGTGGCTCAGATGGTACAGAAACTCCCCGCAATGCAGGAGACCCAGGTTCAATCCCTGGGTGGGGAAGATCCTCTGGAGTAGGAAATGGCAAAACCTACTCCAGTATTCTTGCCTGGAGAATTCCATGACAGAGGAGCCTGGCTGGCTACAGTCCATGGGGTCACAAAAAGTCGGAGACGACTAACAGTCACTTTCACTTTCACTCCCTTTGAACAAATAAGAAACCAAGGCCAGAAATGACAAGTGACTTGCCTAAGGTCACACAGTTAGGAACTGCCAGAGTCAGGCCTCAAACCTGCATCTTCTGACTCTGAGTGCTCTTTGTACGTCATCAGGTTAGCCAGGAGGGTCTCCCCAGCCTGCCATCACCTGGCCTCACCGGGCTTTTGAGCTACCACTCTAGCAGCCTGCGAGGAGTGGGAGGGGCTGGGCCCACTCCTGGGTACCCTGCCTGGGGGCACTGGTTCCTGGCTCCTGGCCCCAGAAGTGGCTCCAAGGGTCTGGGTGGGAAGCAGGAGGCCATTAGGACCCAGAAGCTCTCAGAGCATCCTGCTCTGCCGACTGCCTCTCACTGATCACTGCAGTGGTTCAGGCTTCAGCAGCCTTGGAGAAGCATCAGCTGAGAGGCGCTATCACATGGGAGACGGGAGCTGCTCAGCAAAGGTAGGAGTTGCCGACTAGGCCAGAAATGGGGGCCAGACCCAGGCCTGGTGATGAGTGCTGAGATACCCCACAGAAGGATATACAGCCCACCCTCCTTATGGTGGGCAGTTCTGTCCAGGGATGGGCCCCCAGGTATCCTGAAGGAAATATTGGGGTGTGGGCATCTCTGAAGTCTAGAGATGGGGGTTGATCTATAGGAGTATCCACATCCTGCAGACAGACAGGGTTCCCCATCTATCTTGCTCCATGTCATAGAAATGGGTCCCCTACATCCTACGAACAGGTCCTTTGGCATCCAGGCCGACGGGCAACTCTGTGTCCTAGGCATGGGCAACCCTGCCGGGGGGAGGTGCCCCCTGGAAATCTCTCCTGGCTTAGGGGGGCATGCTCTTGTCTGAAGGAAGGCCAGGCTCGGGTCCTCAGAATGGGAGCTCTGTAACTAAGAAACAGGTGCATGTGAATCCCAACACCTCTGTGGCCTTGGGCTGGGCACTTATGTACATCTTGCCCCCTGAGACAAGGCTATTTGTAACTTGACCATACCCCTGCTAGAGGCCCAGACTTCAGCCTCTAGGATGGCAAAGCCTTCCAGGTATTGGGATGTCCTGGAGGTGAGGGAAGGGTTGCTAGAAGGGAGCAGGGAGAGGATAAGATCATCCGAGAAGCCACGATAATCAAGCGAGGAGTGGAGCGAGGCTCCCTGGGTTTCCACTGTGAAACTGTCACCCCATGTCCCTCCCAGCCTTTACCCTGGTCCGTCCAGAGGAAGTGCTGGGGAGCAGGTATACTGGCTTTTCTTTGGAAGGTAAATGGGAATGCTGGAATTTAGGGAGCAGTGCGGAGATACTGGTAAGGCTCAGAGGGGCGGCGAAAAAGAGGAACATTCAATGCCTTCTTGCCTAGGGCTCCATTATGGCTGCACAGCACCTCTCTACCTCCATGGGGAACACACATCCGCTTCCCGTGGTCTGGGACCCTGGGTAGGCCCTGCTGGCAGACTCTTGATGTCTGGGCCGACGTGGTGGGCCTTGACTCCTTTAGCTCCAGGGCCCCACAGTCATGTCTTCTGGGCCCCACCCCAGGTAGAAGGGATGCGGGAGTCATGGCATAGAAAGAAAAGGGCAAGTTTGCCTCTCCTGGTGTTTCTTCCCATATTTTTTTCTGGAAGGTTGTCTAATGATAAGCGTCTCTACTCTGAGCCCTCTCTTTCACCTTCTCCACAGACTCCGAGTCTGTGTGATATGAGCTGTCTTTTATCCCCTGGGAGAGGCACATCTCTAGAAGGTAGTCCAAAGTTAGGACTCCCTCAAGTCCAGGAGCCCAAGTTACTCATTCCAGAAGAGGCTCCTGGCTGGCACACAACTGATGGACTGAGTGTTCCTGGAGTATATCCTGTAGGAAAGGATTCAACTGATCAATCTGAGTTTGATTCAGGTCACAAAGTTGTATTGAGCACCTATTGCATGCATGGCATGCTAGAAGTTAAATTAGTGCAAAGTTGATGGTAATGCCAAAAACCAAGGGTGATTGTAAGGCTGTCGCTATAGAGGAACAAGGGACCTATCTGCCCCATGTGGGCCTCTTTACTTCAGTCAGAGAAATGATGGGGTTTTTAATTGAGCAGCCACCAGGCCCTCCATAGCCCAGGAACTCACTAAGCCATCCAATGTACCGCATATGGAAACCTTGAAGATTTTCCAGTCCAACCCTCCAGTTTAACACATGAGGAGAGTGACCCAGGAAACTTCTGACTTGTCTGCAAAAAGCCCATCAGACAGACTTGGCATTGCCACAGTTTGCCTTTAATTTTTATATATTCGTACACTATGCTGAGGACTCTGGACTGCAAGAATGGCATATGGAAATCAAAAAAATTAAAATTACAGCTGACTCTTGAACAATGTGAGGATTAGCAGTAGTGCCACTTTGAGCAGTGAAAAATCTAGGTATAAACTATAGTCGGCCTTCCGTCTTGCAGTTCCACGTCCCATACTGCTGATGGGATCCTGTAGTACTGTAGTGTTTACTACTGAAAAAAAACTCTGCGTGTAGGTAGACTCCAGCAATTCAAACTCATGTTGTTCAAGGGTCAACTGTACATTGGGCAACTTATTTCAATTCTGTGCGAACTCCGCATGGATGATGAGACACATGAAACAGATTTTACCAGAGAAATGAGAAACGCTGAACCTGGAGACTTCCCCTTTGTTGGTTTCTTCCGGTTTACCTCTCTGCCTTATGCTCGCCCACCTTCACTCCCCATACATTTTACACAGACGCCTACTTCCCCTTCTTGTCTTGGTCCAGGGTAACAGTCCAGGAGCAGGAGGGCTTTGGTCAGAGGTCCCTCCATGGTCAGCTGCAATGACCTGAGATCCAGGGCCCTGGACAGTGGGAGTTTAGGAGCAGCTCCTCTCCCACCTCCGGGGGCACAGTGACCTTGGGAAGTTAATGAGTGGGTAGAGATGGGCAGCTATCACATGCCTTAATGCCCTTCTGGCTTTGGGAGCAATGGAGGCTGGATGAATTGACTTCCCAGTTTCCTGCCAGTGGGACGTTTTGTTTTCACTGGTACTTCTAAACACTCCCAAAGGAGCAGCTCTTTGGCTCGGGGGTTGTGATGTTAGAGCAAACTCAAGCACAGTCTTNATGAATTGACTTCCCAGTTTCCTGCCAGTGGGACGTTTTGTTTTCACTGGTACTTCTAAACACTCCCAAAGGAGCAGCTCTTTGGCTCGGGGGTTGTGATGTTAGAGCAAACTCAAGCACAGTCTTTCCTCTTTTCAGGTGGTCGCTTCCCAGTGGTAGCCTCAGTTCAGTGGGAGACATTTTTAAATTTTTAATTAATTAATTACTTTTTATTTTTGGCTGTGTTGGGTCTTCGTTGCTGTGTGGGTTTTTCTCTAGTTGCCGTGAGCAGGGGCCACTCACCATTGTGGTGCACTGGCTTCTCATCGTGGGCAGTTTCTCTCGTTGTGGAGCATGGGCTGTAAGGCGTGTAGGCTTGCAGTTGTTGCTCTGCGGCATACAGGATCTTACTGGTCCAGGCATGGAACCCGTGTCTCCTGCATTGGCAGGTGGAACTCTTTACCACTTAGCCACCAGAGAAGTCCGAGAGACATTTTTAGAGATGTTTCAAATTCATCAATTATTTACTGAATGTCTGTTGTGTTGCAGCCACTGTGGAGGGCACCTTCAGGCGAAGCATGGCACGGTGGGCTGGAGTCCTAACCCTGGAGCCAGGCCTCCTGGGTGCGTAACTGGACCTGGCCACTTACTAGCTCTGTGACCTTCGGTAAGTTCCTTTATCTCTGGTAGGCCCCAATTTTATCAATTGCGAAATATGGAAAGGATATCTACCTCATAGGGTTGCATAAGGATTAAAATGAGTTAATTATGTGGAATGCTAGAACAGGGCCTGGCATGTGGAAAGCACCATATATACATTACTGCTTATTAGGATCTTATTAATAAATCCTGCAGCATCTTCCAAACACAGTTGTGAAGTNCTACCTCATAGGGTTGCATAAGGATTAAAATGAGTTAATTATGTGGAATGCTAGAACAGGGCCTGGCATGTGGAAAGCACCATATATACATTACTGCTTATTAGGATCTTATTAATAAATCCTGCAGCATCTTCCAAACACAGTTGTGAAGTAGGTATTATTCCTTTCATTTTACAGATGGCTTTATGAGGAAACTGGAGCTGAGAAGAGCCACAGAGTTGGTAATTCCCAGACCTGGGACTGGAAACCGGATCTCGTGCTTATTCTCTGCAACGACTCCTGCCATTCTGAGGAGACAAGAAATCAGGAAATTTACATAAGCAACCTTAAAACTGGGGCACGATCCCAGAGCTCAGCGGGACCCTGAGAAAGGGAGACAGAGGATTTAGACTCTGGACAACAGTCCTTGAAAGGGGAGAAGGGTGTGGAAGAGAGGAAAAGGAAGTGGAAAAGGAGCTGGAGACCACTCAGAAGATGGAGTGTTGAGTGGGTGAGGCTCGTGCATCGCTCCCTCTCTTGCTTCTTTGCAGTCACCAAGGTGGACCAGAGCTGCCTCCTGAGCCCTCAGTCACTGGCCTTGAAGGCTGGCAACAGGAGCCTGCTGAGAGGCTCCAGCAGGGGGCGCTCTCTCCCCAAGCTCTGCACACACAAAATTGGGAAGCCTGAGCCTGGGCTTGCCATCCCAGGGGCACTGGACTAGGATGGGGGATGGGCCTGTGACAGGAGGTGCCCTGGGTGTCCTCTTTCGGCCCCATGGAGTCCTCACCCATCCCCCAGTCATCAGGGAACTCTTCCACTCTGGGGAGGGCCCCTCAAACCCCAGGTCCTTCTACTGCCAGTGGGGTCCCGGAGGCAGGGCTGCGGGACGTGGCTTCAGAATCCGTGGCCCTCTTCTTCATGCTCCTGCTGGACTTGACCGCTGTGGCTGGCAATGCGGCTGTGATGGCTGTTATTGCCAAGACACCTGCCCTTCGAAAATTTGTCTTTGTCTTCCACCTCTGCCTGGTGGACCTGCTGGCTGCCTTGACCCTCATGCCCCTTGCCATGCTCTCCAGCTCCGCCCTCTTTGACCACGACCTCTTCGGGGAGGTCGCCTGCCGCCTCTACTTGTTTCTGAGCATATGCTTTGTTAGCCTGGCCATTCTCTCGGTGTCGGCCATCAACGTGGAGCGCTACTATTACGTGGTCCACCCCATGCGTTATGAGGTGCGCATGACGCTGGGGCTGGTGGCCTCTGTTCTGGTGGGTGTGTGGGTGAAGGCCTTGGCCATGGCTTCTGTGCCAGTGTTGGGAAGGGTCTCGCGGGAGGAGGGAGCTCCCAGCGTCCCCTTAGGCTGCTCACTCCAATGGAGCCGCAGTGCCTACTGCCAGCTTTTTGTGGTGGTCTTTGCTGTCCTTTACTTCCTGTTGCCCTTGCTCCTCATCCTAGTGGTCTACTGCAGCATGTTCCGAGTAGCCCGTGTGGCTGCCATGCAGCACGGACCGCTGCCCACGTGGATGGAGGCCCCCCGGCAGCGCTCTGAGTCTCTCAGCAGCCGCTCCACGATGGTCACCAGCTCGGGGGCCCCCCAGACCACGCCACACCGGACGTTCGGGGGCGGGAAGGCAGCTGTGGTCCTCCTGGCTGTGGGGGGGCAGTTCCTGCTCTGTTGGTTGCCCTACTTTTCTTTTCACCTCTACGTCGCCCTGAGTGCTCAGCCGGCTTCGACGGGGCAGGTGGAGAATGTGGTGACCTGGATCGGCTACTTCTGCTTCACTTCCAACCCTTTCTTCTACGGATGTCTTAATCGGCAGATCCGGGGGGAGCTCAGCAAGCAGTTTGTCTGCTTCTTCAAACAGGCTCCAGAGGAGGAGCTGAGGCTGCCAAGCCGGGAGGGCTCCATTGAGGAGAACTTCCTGCAGTTTCTTCAGAGCACTGGCTGTCCCACAGAGTCCTGGGCTTCCCGACCTGTACCCAGCCCCAAGCAGGAGCCACCTGCAGTTGACTTTCGAATCCCTGGCCAGATAGCTGAGGAGACCTCTGAGTTCTTGGAGCAACAACTCACCAGCGATATCATCATGTCGGACAGCTACCTCCGTTCTGCTCCCTCACCACGACTGGAGTCATGATGGGCTGGTGGACACTTGGAGGGTGATGGGGCTGGGGGCCAGTTATAACTGCAAGGAACTCCTTGTGGGATCACCTTTTCCTGGCTAGCTGGGGCTGGGGTCCCTGCACACAGCTTTTGCTTAATGTTTTCTGGGTCAGCAACAGAGCCAACTGGATGGATATGCGGCAAAAGCCTTGGACATGGCTATGATCCTTGACTACTGGGGGAGGGAACCTGGTGAGACGGTGACGAGAGTCAAGGGTCATGAAGGTGAGATGATGATGATGATGATGCTTTTCAACCAGTGAACTTTCCATGCTTCAGAAAGCAGGGAACTTCTATTCTAAGGGCAGGAGTTGGATATAGAACAGCAGGCCAGGCATGGAGTTATTCTGACTCTTTAGGATCTTTCATTTTTCAGTATAATAGTCCATGGTAGAAACTACACCCAGGCAAGATAAGAAAATGACCCCTTGACTTCTCATTTCCTTGCTAGGCTTAAAAAAAAGGACGAAATTGCAGCCAAGTGTTTCCATTTAACAGATTTTTTTTTTTTCCTAGTTTTAAACCTGAGGTCTCCTTGAAGTGAGAGGACCAGCTTTATTCCTTTCTTGAGTTTGGTCAGAGCAAGGGGAAGTAGTAATCAGGGCCCACAGAGTAGAAGAGAGGAAAGCTGACTGCAGCTCTGTCTCCCACCCTCCAGGAACAGCTGTTCTGTTGTATTTCTTCTGTCTCTCTCTTAGACGAGAGAGATCAATCTTGGGACTTGATCTCAGCAGAGGAAAGATTAAAGCAGGATGGCTCTCCTTGTCTTTTAGGATGAACTGGAAGGATTGGGGGTGGATTGCTGAAGGTGGGGGTTAGTATTTGAATTGCTAAGGTGGTTGGATAAAGAGAGGCCCATAATAACCCTGACCAATAATACTGTAAATCTTTATTTTCCAGAACTGGCCTCCCTGATCTCTCTCCTCATGGCAGTGACCCATCGCCAGCCCCCTGGACAACCGAGTACAAGAGACTAAGGTTGGGAATGGGAAAGGTGGGGTTTCCATGGTTCATTAAATGCTTCCTTACTCCCATTCATCGCTCTCAAAATTAGCTTCAGTGACAAAGACTTAAATTTCTCTCCTATCTGCAGCCCTGGGTTGGACAGGGGGCACAGGAACTGGGCTCAGCTGTTCACTGATTGAGACTGTAGGAACTGTGTTAGGTGGTACTGATGGCAGTATATTCAAGGGAGGGGGAATAACTGCACAACTGGACAGGACACCCATCTGGGACTACCTGTTCATCCATTTCCCTCATTTCAATCAGGTAACATTAAAGAGTCAAGGCAGGACCAGATGGTGAAGTGATCTGTATTTGAACAAATTCCTGGTTTATTGAGCTTCAAGGGGGAAGGTGGGTTGGTGGGAGTAGGATAGCTTCCCCTTTGAACGGCTAATAAATAATTTTTATTATAAAAAAGTTATGCTGATATCAACATTGACTCCTTCAGTTCAACCAGTGCATAATAGCTGAATATCCCACTCTCTGGGACTCACACAGATTTATAGTCACTGCCTTCAAGGAGTGCACAGTCTTAGTTTGATCAGGTACCTTGTTTTATATTTTGACAGAGCATTCACATATAGTAAAGCATTATAGAATTTTAGAGAAATATATTGAAAAATATGTTCATGGTTCTAACTTGAGAGTTCAGCCCTTGCAGCAAGATGTCTACATGGAGGCTTCCTGCAGACTGGAAAGTGTGGGGGTTGCAGATGAAACTCTAGTTGAAGAAAATGATTTATTAAATGAAATAGGGCAGCCTTTTCTCTCGAGATCTAGGAAATTTTCCAGGTTTCTGTCTTCCTACTGCTAGACTTATTTTAGCGAAAGGCCTATTGCACTGAAGAGTTCCCTCAGATGATTTATACGTCGAAGAGAGTCTTTTGTGATTGAAGGCATGTTCTCCACCACTCTCTCCTCCCTTTTAAGATAAATTCATGAGGAATCACATTTCTAGATAGGGGAAACCATCCAAACATCACTGATGAACTAGTAGACTGAGCGTTGCCAGCAGGTGGCAGTGTGAGTCTAGTGGAAACAGGAAAGATGCGTGTAGGTGGGGAGGGGGAGCATTGCCTGGCAGCCATTTTGTTAATTTATTTTGCCTTTTCCTTTGACTTTGTCCTCCAACCCTTCCTTCACCATACTTCAGAAGGAGAAAATCTTGAGTGCAAGGATATTGCTAATTTAGGCTGAAATTTCTTGACACTGTGACCTCACTGGCGTTTATTACAGAATTTGACATATGCTGGTTTATTCGCTTTTATTTTTCCTTGAGTTGATCATGAAGGAAATAAAATTTTCTCTTCTGTTCTGCTGAGAACTTTCCCAACAATTTCTGTCATGACCACCTTCCAGGAGTATTCTAATCACCAGGATCACTTGGTAAAGTTCCATATGTAATTCTTAAGCTTGAGAAAGCAGTTCCTAGGCAAAGTTTGACTTATAAATCCACCGAAGAAATCAACAGGTTGAGAAAATTGTGCTCTCAAGTAATTTTTTTCCTCACCCCAGGGTTGTTGGAGTAACTCTCAACCCTAAATGATAAGCTGTTGTCACGACTCCTAGGTAACATCTTATAATGGCATGGGAGAAAAGGAGTGAATTTGGAGTCAGATCTACTTATTCACTGTGTGAACTTGGAAAGATGCTTAATTTCTCTGAGCCTATTTATCTGTAAAAATGTGGACAACAACCCACAATCACAGGGTTGTTGTGAGGAATAAACGAGATGACACATCGAAGTACCTAGCCATACCTGGCAAATAGGTACTCAATAAATACTGTTTTTTCTTCCCTTCTTGCCCTTTCTTCCCGTAAGTATTGATATTCTAACAGTCACTAGGAAGAGTAGGAGACTTGGAACTTCGAAGAACTGGCATTGATAAATTAAGATGCATGAAGCTATTTAATGTGGTTTTCAAGAAATCCCTCTAATGATCATCAGTCACCGTATATATCTGTTGGGATCTTATATTCTAAGGTCTAGGTTCGATTGGGGAAATAATATTTAATTATAGGTAAAGGTCTTGGAGGCTGCAAGAGTTCCCCTCCCTAGAATGTACGGTGAATGTTTTTGTGGGGCTCTTTGGAAGTAACGGTAATGTAGGGCTACTTTCACCATAGAATCCAGGATTATGAGTAAAAAGAGTATTAGTGTGGGGCTTTCATAGGGGATTTATCAACTTCCAGGTGATACTATAGCTGAGAAACAAATTTTACTATGACTTCTCTTTTCGTGTGTTACCACAACAGGAAATTTTAATAGGAGATTCACAGAATGCACTGGTTTGTTTTAGGGTGTGGAACTTTGGTTGACTAATCTTGGTAGAAGTCCTAAGTCCTTAACGCACGACAATATGTCAGGGCTAAATCTGGCTTGTGTTGGGGAAAGGCAGCATGGAAATTTCATGGAAAAACCACATTCTTACCTTATGTAAGATCTGTTACCGATTTCAAGAGATCCTTTACCGATATAGTACCTGGGTAACTCAAGCCCCCTGGGTACCAGTAGGTGAGCCAGAGGAGAGGGCAGAAAGGGACTGCAAAGTCCCAGGCATGGTGGGTCTTAACTTATTCCAGATGTGGAGCGTGACCGCGGCGAGGCCGAGACTCTGTAATTCTCATCCCATAGCTCTGGCTGGGACGACGCCAACAGACAAACTATCCTACACTTGGTCTCAGATCTCCACAGCCAGAATTAAACTGGTTTTCTGGCCAGTGGAAAAATTCCCAGCAGAAATTCCCGTGCGGATTGCGGGCTTTTACTTGGGAATTCCCATTCCCCACGCCAATCGGCCGTGCGATCTCGGGAGGGTGCCTTGAACCGGAGAAACCAGCCCCTGGTATCTCTATATTCATCCAAATAAGACAGCCAAAAAGGTGAAAGGGGACTAAAGTCGAGCAGCGCCCGGTAAACTCGACAGAGCCGCCCTACATCTCGGAACCGACACTCGGCGTCCTGGTCCCTCTCTCTCTCCCCATACTTCCGCTTTTGGTCACACCCCCTTTACCCCAGCCAGGGAGGTCGAATAAGTAACGGCCGCGGGCGTTGCCGGAAGTGTCGTAAAACGCCGGATATCCGGTTCCTCTGGGCGCCCTGGGAGCTGACGGAGAGGGCCGCCGCCCAGCAGTAGATTCTGTCTCTGCCTGCCAAGCCGCAGTCTCCGCGGTTTTTGAGTGAGCCCCGGCCCGGTCCCTTCTTTCGCCGCCGCCATGGGGTGCACGTTGAGCGCCGAAGATAAGGCGGCGGTGGAGCGAAGCAAGATGATCGACCGCAACTTGCGGGAGGATGGGGAGAAAGCGGCCAAAGAAGTGAAGCTGTTGCT
>SJYV01017288.1:926849-1029517 GCA_006410875.1 Neotragus pygmaeus
GGCGGGGTGGTTTAGAGGGCCCAGGCATTTGAGAGTCCTAATGGGGGGTCGGGCCGAGCGGGAGGAGAGGACCCCGAAGAATCTGGAGGGCGTGACGGACGTGGGGTGGGGTGTGGGGTTGTGGCTGATGCCAGAGGGCGTGATGAAGGGGTGGGGTTTTGGGGTTGTAGGAATTAGGCTGGAAAGAGGGTGTGCCACCATGCTGGGATTGTGTTTATCGAAGGAGCTTCGAAATGTGGTCCAGTAGGACATTGAGACTGTATTAGGAATATGGGAAAAGCTCATAAAGGAAGAGCTGATGTTAGAGATGGTTTTTCAAGGGAAGGGTTAGAGTGAGTTGGTGTTGAGGACGGGAGAGTGTGTTGTGCTTGTATAATGGATTGTGAGTTTGGAGCGTGGTGATACTTTATGACATTAGAGCTGGGTGTGGGCTTGAATAATTAATATAAATAGAGAGGAGGTCTTGGACAGAGTGGTCACGTAGGACCCTGTCATTTATTAGAGAGTGGACATTTGAGCTCACGCTGAGGTGGAGGAACCCTGGGTCATCCAGGAACATAAGGGTGTATGGTTGAAATAACTGACAAGTTCTTAGGTGTAAAGGGAAAGAGTTTGAGTGTAGAGGCTGTGTGTACTTATCCACTATTTCCTATTATTTTTATTTTCTTAAGGTTTTTTATAACTCCTTCCATTGTTTTTATAAGAGCTGGTGTGAACTGAGGATATTTAAGGACTGGCTTGTTTGAGGTTTGTAGCATAGGATGTGATGATTACAATAGATCACACAGTGGGAGTTGATGAGTATTTGCTAGGGATGTTGTGCAGTGGGAATGCAGTTATCTTAGGATAAATTATGGAATTGGACTTATTGTAAAAGATGTGATTGTGACAGACTTCTGTTGAGCTGGGCTTTTTTGTTTGTTTCTTCAAAAGAAAAATACTGGCTTCAGGAATTCCTGTTTCTTTTACTTGACATTCGTTTTAAGTAGTTTTTATGTACAGTCAGATGCATTTTACTCAGCCTGGTTGGTTTTAGAATTTTGAGAGATGTGTTTTCTAGAAGCTCAGTGAATCATATAAGATACCCTGAAGTCAGCTTACCAATAAATCAGGCCACACTTTTTCTTCACTGTTAGTATTTTCTAGGGATCTGTTAGGGAAGAATAAATGGAAGTAATGGTTTCTGTAAGCAATAGAACTTTGCTTTTTAAAAAAACTGATTTTTGGGAAAAAGAAGTTGCTTTTAGGAGAAGTGCCAAATTTTTATGGTGTGATGCTCCAGAGGACAGAGTGCACCACCCGTAACCCAGGGTTTATTCTGTGCTCTAGGCGTTCAGGGTGCTCCTGCTAGTCTTTTCGTGGTAACGTATTTGACAGTTTGTAGATTGCAGAAGCCCTGGTAACAGCTTTTTGAATAAAGAGAGGAAGTTATGCACTGGAGTTTGAGCCTTCAGTTTGAATACTTGATCTTACAGAATGTATGAAAAAAAATATTGAAGTTCCAAATTGCTTCTCTTCCATATAATGGGTATCATTGTGAATGAGCATGGTCCCTGGTACGTAGTAGATGCTTAAATATAAACTGTTAACCAGCATGTGTCAGCTACTGTTGGACATAGTTCCTTGGGACCTTTCAGATGTTTGATAGAAACTATAGTACTCAAGGCATTAGCATTGTTTCTATCGATCAGTTGGTTATGAAAGTAAAGGTGTGTTTTTATCTTTTATGATTATTTTGGTTTACATTCATAATCAGAGATCCCCTCAGGATATTAGGCTGTTGTAATACAGGACTTTATAAACAGTGCATTTAATTAGAAACAAAATTAAACACATGATCACTTAGGAAATTTCAAAAGCAGTAGGTAAAAATCAAAGTACTACAACATTTGCTTTTACTTTTTAATCAATTTCATTGTTTTAAGTAAGTTTTTTTTTTAACATTCTTGAGCAAGTTAAATGAACAGATTCAAGCTGGTTGCAGAGAGAGATGCATTTGCTTGAGTCATGACATAACACATATATGAAATTAAAGTTATCTTTGCTATTTCTATNAATCAATTTCATTGTTTTAAGTAAGTTTTTTTTTTAACATTCTTGAGCAAGTTAAATGAACAGATTCAAGCTGGTTGCAGAGAGAGATGCATTTGCTTGAGTCATGACATAACACATATATGAAATTAAAGTTATCTTTGCTATTTCTATAAACAAAATGCACTCATCACAGTATACAAATAATTTTGCTGTTGAATACTTCCTTTGATATACATGCAAGTCATTTTTACTTCCTCTCTGTAAAACTATCAAACTTGGTCTAAGTTGTAGTCATTGTTATTATTTTAACAAAATGAATGTTACCAATTAAAGTTACTATAGAAATTCAGGAGGAATGCAGTATTATAATTGTTTTGTTACTTTTTGTTTAAATTTCTTTTAGATGTGTTATTGAGGAGCTCTTGATATACTAGTGTCTAATTATAATATTCTGTAAAAAAAACAAAATTATGTTATACAGGGCTTCCTAACCAGATGGTAGTGCATAGGAAGGCTTGCAGTGTGCTGTTTGCAAATGTTTTATGGTTTTGAAATTTTAAATCATTTTTATGATTTTAAATCATTTTGTAACTAACTTTTCAAATTTCACAGCAGTTAGAATGATATTTGAACATTTTTGGTATGATTCCACCAGTACACTTTCCGAATTTGGCAATTAAAAATATTTGATTTGGAAGATTTATACCAATTAGTGTTTAGTATCATCTATAACATTTTATACTTTATTTTTCATGTCATAATTTTATAATATAAAAAAATGTATGCTATTTTCATCAGGTCCCTCCAGTTTATTTGGCAATCTATGCAAGTATTATAATTTTAAGCTTGCAGCATGATGTGACCAAAGTTGGGAATCACTGGTATAATGGATATAAGCACTGCTTTTGGAGTTACATAAAACTGAATTCAATTCCCACCTCCATTTACTAGCTGTGAGACCCAGAGCATGTAACTTAACTCCAGGAGTCTTATTTTCACATATAAAGTGGGGATGTGATACTTATTTCTAAAGCTCAAATGAGATAATATATGTAAACTGTTTAGCAAATAAATACTAACTAAACGGTGACTTCTGTTATTACAACGATTGGAAAACATCATTCTAGTTGCTTTTTTCAAGAGTGTTTCAGACAGATATTTGATTATTTTTCAAATATTAATGAACCCTTTTCAAAGACCTTCAAAGAATTTTATTAAAAGGAATGTGGTAAAAGGAATTAAACATTATCTTTTAGTTTTGTGAGTTATTGAATGATCTACTCCTGTGCTCTCTCGATCCATTTCTTGATAGTTCCCTTTAGCAGACCTTGAGAAAGCATTGTTATACAAAATGAGGTTAATGGTTTCTTCTTTAGGATTTTGCTGGTAGTGGCAGAGCAAAAATTAAGTTGCATGCAGAGTATTAATTAATTAGTTAAGTCGCTCAGTTGTGTGGACTGTAGCCCACCAGGCTCCTCCATCCATGGGATTCTCCAGGCAAGAATACTGGATTGGAACTATCTAATTCACTTAAACCCTATATTTTATACTTTATTTACATTTAAGTATCTGCATGTTACTGACTGAATATGCTTGTTATTGAAAATCAGACTGTCCTTTGATAAATATGCTATTATTTTAAGCTCTTGTAATATGATATTCTTTATAATGTTTGCTATTTATTTGGCATAAGATTCATAGCTTTGATTTCTTGGGATGATGCATCTCATACCTGGGCAAAAGAAACTGGCATAAAAAATTGAAATTCACATGCAAAAGTAGGTTGGTTTGTTTCTTATAAGAACTTACTATTCTTTGTGTCTTTTATTTGCATTTCTATAGTCTGAAAGTGTGGTATCCTTTTCAGCAGTTACAATATTGTGATCTTGCCTGAGTATGCTAATTCTGTAGTAGGTACAGGAATGACCATAGAGTTGGGTGCTTAGTACTTCTGGATTTGATGGGACCTTTAACTTTTTAATGGTTGCTGAAACTGTGTTTCGTTAAAAATAATTTTTAGCATATTAAACATATTTTAGTCTATTCAGTTCAGTTCAGTCGCTCAGTCGTGTGCGACTCTTTGTGACCCCATGAACCGCAGCATGCCAGGCCTCCCTGTCCATCATCAACTCCTGGAGTCCATCCAAACCCATGTCCATCGAGTTGGTGATGCCATCCAACATCTCATCCTCTGTCACCACCTTCTCCTCCTGCCCTCAATCTTTCCCAGCATCAGGGTCTTTTCAAATGAGTCAGCTCTTCGCATCAGGTGGCCAAACTTTTGGAATTTCAGCTTCACCAACAGTCCTTCCAATGAATACCCAGGACTGATCTCCTTTAGAATGGTGGACTGGTTGGATCTCCTTGCAGTCCAAGGGACTCTCAAGAGTCTTCACCAACACCACAGTTCAAAAGCATCAATTCTTCGGCGCTCAGCTTTCTTCACAGTCCAACTCTCACATCCATACATGACTACTGGAAAAACCATAGCCTTGACTAAATGGACCTGTGTTGACAAAGTAATGTCTCTGTTTTTTAATACGCTATCTAGGTTGGTCATAACTTTCCTTCCAAGGAGTAAGCATCTTTTAATTTCATGGCTGCAGTCACCATCTGCAGTGATTTTGGAGCCCAGAAAAATAAAGTCTGACACTGTTTCCACTGTTTGCCCGTCTATTTGCCATGCAGTGATGGGACCAGATGCCATGATCATAGTTTTCTGAATGTTGAGCTTTAAGCCAACTTTTTCACTCTCCTCTTTCACTTTCATCAAGAGGCCCTTTAGTTCTTCTTTACTTTCTGCCATAAGGGTGGTGTCATCTGCATATCGGAGGTTATTGATTTTTCTCCCGGCAATCTTGATTCCGACTTGTGCTTCCTCCAGCCCAACGTTAGACTACTACTAAAAATCTTTTAGTTTGGGGGCAGATATCTCTGATAAAAATAGTTCATTCTCTTACAGATGGTTGGTAAAACCACAGACCTTGAACTCTGTGCTCTTCACTCTGCCTCTCCCCCATGGTGTGCCGCTTCATGCTCTAGTTGCTTGGAAGGGAAAAGGGAGTGGATGAGTCCCTGCAGATATTTCCTCTTTTTCTTCCAACCCACTCTCTCCTTCCACAGGGTCTTTCACATCATGCCTTTAAAACAAAAACAAAAACAAAAAACCTGGGATGTGTGTACTCCTTAGGGCTTCAGAAGATCCATAAACTTTATAAAATTGTTAGCGATATTTGTGGTTATGTGGGGTTTTCTGGAGAGAAGAACCGTATTTTCATCAGGTTTTTCTATGATACTGCCTAACCTCCTTAAAGTCTGTCATCTTTGGACCAGGAAAATCAGTAGCTGGGCAAAAATGGGACATTCAGTATGCAAAGGAAAAACCTAGACTCTGAAAAATCTTTTGCCTCTTTTCTCTAAAGGTTTTTTTACTTGGAATTTTGAGAAAACCGTTTACTGTGCTTGAGATAGCTTCTCTTTCTGCAGTTCCCCAGTGATTAATGAACTGCTCACTGCCGCTCGCCTCAAGTCAATATATCCAGTACAGAACTTGCCTCCCCTCTTCACTTCTCTTCTCCAAGTCCGCCTCCTGTGAACCTTTCTGTTCCGGGATTGTCATTCTCAAAATCACCTACCCTGAAAACTGAACTTTTTTTTTAAACTCCTTGCTTGCTCTCATCCATATAACCAGTCAGTTGCCAAGTTCTGTGACTCAGTTGTAAACCAGATTTTTGTATTTCCTGGACCAGTAAAATTATTTTTTTTGTTATTAACTCCACTCATGTCTCCAACATTGTATTTTTCTTGTAAATATATTTTTAACTATCCCAAGCACCATCTATTGTGATTACTATTTTAGTTTCCTTTCCTCCATGAAACCTTTTTGATGTTCTGAGTTGGATATGATGTGTTCCTCTTTTTGAAACTTCATAGTACTTTTTATGCTATCATCTACCTTATATTATGGTTATTTGTAAACTTAGCAGCTCCTTGTATGGCCTTTGAAAGCTGAGTGAACTTGGTATTTTTATATCTTTATATCTGCTGCAGCACCTAATATAACGCTAAGGTGTTTTGCCTGTAAGAAATAGAAACTCATTCATACTTGTTCCAGTCAAGGAGGTCTTTGTTGAAAAGACACAGTAGGCAACTTTATAGGCATCAGACGTCCAAGGATAGATAAGAAATGAAATACAAGCAGGTCGAATGCATGTGGAATGTAATACATGTCCCCTCCCCCATTTCTCCTAGAGACTGACTGGTCACTTGCTCTGCTTTGTTAGTAAGTCACCTCTTCAGATCGGCTTTCTCTGCTCACTCAGGACCTCTTTGCTCCTACTTCCCTTCAGGTCTTCAATTTTGACTTCCTGTGATACCTCTGGCTCACAAACTGCCTAACCTGGTAGTTCCGGTACTTCATATCATCTGACTCAGGTTCCCAGGATTCTCATTCTGGGTTCCTGGAAAAGAATATCAGATTGGCCCATCCCTGTCAGGTGCCTGCCTATGGTGGGAATATGGCAGGGCTGTGGGTAGCATGGGTTTCAGAAGGCTGACCCTTCCAGGGACTAGGTGGGCCAAGTTCTCTATTAAAAAGGCTTGGCTAGAGAGTTAATGTTTCATAGATGATAATGCCTAGCTAGTAGACACTTATTAAATGTAAGCTGAGATGAAGAGCTAAACATATCATTGTTTAGTTTTTCTGTAATTCGCAAGAACATGGCTGCTAATTTTCAACATCAAGTTGTCATTTTGTGTGGTTGGGAGATTGTAATTAAATTCAACTTCAGGTAGATGCAAGATTTTAAACTCCTATTATTAACATATGCAACTCAGAGATTTTCTTTTTAGCTGTAGGGGGCTTGAGTTCAATCCCTGGTAGAGGAACGAAGATCCTACATGGTGTGTATGGCAGGCCAAACAAAACAGCAGCACATCCAACCAGAGTAGTTAATGTCACTTGAATTTAATTACCTTTGATTTTTAATTCAGGAATTAATTTTCTTAAATGCATATAATCAGTTCAGAATCTATGCATCATTGTCCCTACTTTTTCCTGGCTAACTTTTCCCCCTATTATTTTTATGAGCACCAGAAAATTGTCCAGAGCTAAGGGAGGAGGGAAAATGGACCATTTTTCTCCTTGTTAATAACGTTGCTTAGAGGTTTTTGTTAGAGAGTAGGTAAAAACATTTGGCAAAGAGATTGCTCTTAGATTTTAGTTATCCATGCCGTGTCTTCTCCTTCTGTTTGGTTTTATTCGGAAGTGGAGCTTGTTAGGAGAAATGGGAAGGAAGATATGCTTTAAGTATTCAGGAGCTAGAATATTAGCAGTAAAGACCAAAAAATTAAAACATGGGTCTTATAAGAATTGTCTAGAGCAGTGAACTCTAAATTTGTTCAGATTACCAGTTTGTAGTATGTTGTTGTTGCTGTTTAGTTGCTAAGTCCTGTCTGACTCTTTGTGAAAGTCCCATCTGACTCTCTGCAACCCCGTGGACTGTGGTCCACCAGGCTCCTTTGTCCATGGGATTTCCCAGGCAAGAATACTGGAGTGGGTTGCCATTTCCTTGTCCAGGGGAACTTCCTGATCCAGAGATTGAAGCAGGCATCTCCTGCTTGGCAGGAGATTCTTTATCACTGAGCCACTTGAGAAGTTCATAGGGTAGGATGAATTGGGAGATTGAGATTGACATATATACACTATTGATACTATGTATAAAATAGATAACTAATGAGAGCCTATTGTGTAACTCAGAGAACTCTGCTCAGTGCTCTGTGGTGACTTAAAAGAAAGGAAATCCACAAAAGAAGGGATATGTATATGTCCTGCTGATTCACTTTGCTGTACAAAAGAAACTAACCCAACATTGTAAAGCAACTATACTCCAATAAAAATTAAAAACATTTGTTTTGTAGTCAACAGAATACAGTAGACTAGCACTAATAAAATCCATCTAATTGGACTAGTAATTCAATTGAGAAATAGGAGATAGCACGTAATGTAGGGCAGAGACTGAAAGCTGGAAGAGCAGTCCTCACCTCTGAGCTTCGTTTTCCTTTTTCCGTACAGTGAGGTCCAACCTCAGGGATCCCTTGTCTGTGAAATTAATATTGTCAACTAGATGGAATATTTTAGCAAGTTATTAAGAAGGCTATATTTGTGTTATTTCTCTTTTTCTTGAGTTTGATTGAAAGTAGTGTAACACAATAAAGCTGTTTAGGAAGATAGTTAGAAACAAGTTTAAAATTTGAAAGACAAATTCACGAAGTACCTTGTATGTCAATATTCAAGAGGATATAAATAAATTCTTCTAGTATTTGATTTTCCTACCTATTATCTTCATTTTGTCTAATTCTTTATCAGTGTTGGGCAAGTTAGAGTTATCTTTAAACCTTTATCTATCCAGGCTATTGTTTTACCTATGTAGCAATCATCCGTGTCATTTCTGTAATTCAAGCTGCTTGAACTGAATAAGTGTGTTAAGATCACTGTTTAATTGTTCCAGTTTTGATGCAGCACTGTATGTAAATGGAATACACTATTTTTGATGTCTTGCTATTAGGTGCTGGCAGAAATGAACATATCTGATAAGAACCAACCAAAGAAAGGATACCAGAAAGACCAAATTTGTTTGATTTGTACCTGAATAATGCCCTAGGTGATCTTTGAAACAATTTTCAGGAGGATGTAGTCTTTTGTTTTCCTTTTGGATGTGCTGCACAGCTTATGGGATCTTGGTTTCCAACCAGGGATTGAACCAGGGCCCATGGCACTGAAAGCGCAGAGTCCTAACCACTGCACTGCCAGGGAATTCCCAGTATAGTCTTTAGACATGAGTTTCCTTTGATTTCTGAGTTTAACTTAGAAGATACTTAAAGTCTAGGACTTCTAAGGGTTGGCTGAGATACATTGTTCTGTTACTGTTTTTTATGCTATAGTCACATGTCTGTATCTCAAATAGGTAAATGTTTTAATAATCATATAAAAGTCTTAAGTTTTTTGAGTGTTGTTAGTATTTTACATCTCAAAAAATTTTCATTGCTTAAAAGTAGACGGCGTCCTAATTTTTTTAACTGCTCGTATAAATCTATACAGCTGGCATGGCAGGCATGTCTCGCCAGGATTGAAGCATATACTATTTGTATATTTAAATTGTTCTTGTATTTCCTGCTTTTATTCACATGGCCTGCTGTTAACACTTATTACACTTGTAAAATAGGGACCATTTAAATCAGACCTCTTTAAAAATGAGCAGTATAACTTGATTCTTGTCATATTGTAATTCATCTTCCTGTAGTAATTGATCATGCAACCTATCTACACTTGGTTAAATACTCAAAAAATTTCCTTTATCCTTTCAAGTTGGATTTTAAAAGTAAAATAGTATTCCAGCAAACTCTGAGAACTTATGAACATGTTATCTTTAAACATTGTATTTGGATTTCTGTTTTAGTCATGTATTGAAATCTCTAGTTTTTATAGGTTTTATTTAATGGATGGTATTTTATACTTAGATATGACCTTGGAACTTACCAATATGATTTTAGAATCATTAGGTTAAAAATATTTAAAAATCAGTTGAGCAGCAAAGCTCCTCTTTAGTTACTGCTTTGAACTAATGAGGAGATGAATCTTGCCCCGGACCTTGAAGTTATGTTTTACAAATTACTGTAAATTTCAGAAGGATTGTTTTAGAGTGAGATACCTTTAATAGAACATTTCCCCCTCTATTTACTGCAGTTAGAACATGGGAATCATTAATTTCAGAACAGGACTTGGTTTGAAGTAATGATATAAATACTACAGTGATTTATATAGATATTCTAGTTCTGATGTATGTGATGTGATGGCACAGTCTTAATCTTTCTGTGCAAGTTATTTTAATATTATGTATGTATTTCTGAAAATAAAAATTGAACTACTTCAGTTTAATGATGGAAGTCTTTTTTTTTTTTTTTTACCATATTGCAGCATTAATAATTCTTCACATGTTTAGGCTCATTTCAGATTATTGAAAATAATTTCCTTTCTTTGTCTAAAAAGACAACGTATGTTTCTTATTCTTTTATTTTGTTATTATAGTTGC
Source organism: Neotragus pygmaeus (assembly GCA_006410875.1). Taxonomy (NCBI): domain Eukaryota; kingdom Metazoa; phylum Chordata; class Mammalia; order Artiodactyla; family Bovidae; genus Neotragus; species Neotragus pygmaeus. The sequence continues at coordinate 936,974 of SJYV01017288.1, forward strand.
AATTAAAGTCCACATTCAAGTTCTCATTGATTTTGTAGTTTTCAACTTTTTCTAGACTAGTTAAAAGTTTATTTAGTAAGCTTTTTGTTTGGGAATAATTTTACAGAAATAATGCATGGAGTTCCTGTATAGTATTTGCTTGATCTTCCTTAGTGTTGATGTGTTACATAGCTGTGGTTTATTTGTCAGAACTAAGAGATTAATGTTGATGCATTAATGTTAACTTAACTTGACACTTTATTTGAAGTTCAGCAGTTTTTCCATGAATGTTCTTTTTCTGCTGCACGATCCAGTTCAGGACACTGCATTGCATTTAGTCAAGGCTACTTTTTATTAAGCTTTTTGGTTTTCAGTGTTCAGAAGGAGGCTTGTTTATTGACTTATTTATGATTAGGTATCTGATTGTCTTATGTGTACACAGGTACTTTGCTAGCCTGGAGATATAAGTAAGAAATAGACAAAACTCTTAAGCAGTTCAAGTTGTGGAGGTACACAAGTAAACAGTGGTAATAGAATGTTGTTATAGAAAGAATAGCCAGTTTTGGGAGGAGGAAGAGACATATCAGGAAAGTCCTCTCCGAGGTGACATTTGAGATAGACTTTGAAGGATAAATAGAAACTCTTAAGGCAGAGAGTAGAGAAAAGCACATCCAGGCAGAGGGAATAGTATGTACATGGACTCAGAAATATGAATGAGCAAATAGATTTGCCCTGGAGTAAAGTGTTGGCATGGGAGGAGTGTAGGAGGTAAGACTGGAAAGGTATACAGCGGATTTGGAGAGTATTGATTTGAATTTTTACTAACTGTATTTTTAAAAGCTACATTTTATTATAGCTAAATAGATAAAGATTTGTTGTTGTTTAGTTCAACTTTGCGACCCCGTGGACTGTAGCCAGCCAGGCTCTTCTGTCCCTGGGATTTCCTGGGCAAGAATACTGGAGTGGGTTGCCATTCCCTTCTCTAGGGGATCTTCCAGACCCAGGGATCGAAATGCATCTCCTGCATTATGAGTGGATTCTTTACCACTGAACCACCAAGGAAGCCCTTAGGTAAAGATAAATATAGATAGAATTTGGGGGAAATCATCTAGAGACTTTGCATGCTCCTCCCTTTTATTACCTCTCTTTTTTGCCATTCTGCTACTAATTCATGCTGTAATAAAGGTTAGTAGAAGGAAATACATGTATGAACCCAGAGTTTTTGGGGTTTTGACTTACAGCATTGGTGAGTATTTATATGGTAAAGGAAATTGAAATTGTAGACATCCATAGGGATGTATAACTGAATTTGAATTGAAACTGAATTGAAATTGTAGACAACTGAATTTATATTTTGCTATTGGTGAATTTTTAAAATTGGTATTTGCATTCAATTAAATAGGCATTTAGAAAAGTGCTGTATGCTGCCATCAACGTTTGAGACTTAGGTAGCGATATGATTCTAATACTTTTAAATGTGAAAATTTGATGAATGGATGTAACATTACAATTAACTTTGTAGGACATCACTGCTATGAATTATTTATATGGGTTAAATGTGTATTTCACATTTCTGTCTCACAAGAACATTTTGAGGCAGAGTTAGCTGGTAAGAAATGTGCCTATTCAAAAACAGGTTTCAGTCAGCTCACATGTACATACCATGTAATTTAGCCTTAGCACTACAGTGACTTTATGTTGCTCTGCTTTCAAAGAAATAAAAGGAAAGTTACTCACCAGAAGCCAGAATTAGAACATTGCAGCAGTCAGAAAATGAACCCCCTTCTTGCTCGCAAATGACATCCCTTAAGCACACTTGTTATATATAAAAGTGAAGAGAGCCTACTTCCCCTTTTAATTGACTTGTCCAAAGAAAACACATGATCTTTAGTAACACTGTTCATATTCTCAAGTGAAAATATTTTGAGGAAAGCTACTTGGCTAAGTGAGCTGCCTCTCTCTCTCTCTTTTTTTTTTTAATATTTTGTCCCCATTTAGGTGGTTTGTGAATGTTAACTTTCTACTTTGTGGTTTATAATATGGGGTTGTAAAATGATAGGATCAAGTCCATGAAAGATGTGAAGCTGAACAAACCCTACACCACTGTGTAAGCCAGACATATTTTGGTTGTTAGAGATTTAAAAAAAATTCTCCCCATCCCTTATTGCGTATTTACCTTCTAGAAATATTTAATGAAAAAGTAATTGATACTGGGAGGAGACACACAGGTAACTTCAGATAACTGGTAATGTTTAACTTTTTATATTGAGTGATAGGTACACATATATTTGTTTTGTCTCGCACATGTCATAAATATCTCTTCTTATATTCGGTATTTAATTGAAGCAACTTAAAAAGGTTTAAAGGCCAGGAAAGGGGTAGTTGATTATAATTAGCTTTTTAAGCCAGTTCCATTCACAGTGGTGGTCACGGTGGTTTTGTTTTGTTGCGTCGCAAGGGGTAGAAAACTCACTGAAACTAGCTTAGAGTTGAAGGGGGGAATTACTGGTAAACTGGAGATAGATTTGTGAAAGTGCAGGAAGAGCTGAAGAGTCAGGCTGCAGAAACTGGAGCAGTACTGGCATTGGACGCCTGCTGTCTGCCTTTATTCTGTTTCTTTCTCATTGTCTTCATTGTCCACTGTTTCTGCCTCTTTTTACTTTGTCTTTACTGATTCTCCTTGTGTCTTCCTCTCCCTTTTGTCTCCTTGGTCCCATATATTCTCTCTTCCCTCAGTTATTTTTAGTGTCTTCTTTTGTGCAGTCTCTCTCTCATGACATCTCTGAGTCTCTGTGTGCATTTGTTTATACTGTTTTCTCTCCAGACCAACATTCTGGATCCTTTCCTTTATGGGGGGACTTCCCTCATGTCTCAGATGGTAAAGAATCTGCCTGCAGTGCAGGAGACCTGGGTTCGATCCCTGGGTCAGGACAATCCTCTGGAGAAGGGAATGGCAACGCACTCCAGTCTTCTTGCCTGGAAGATTCCATGGACAGAGGAGCCTGGCAGGCTACAGTCCATGGGGTTGCAAAGAGTCAGACACGACTGAGCGACTAACATACCTTTTTGGTGTTGATGTGCTATATAAGTTTTCACACATTGTGACCTTGTAGTTTAGGATGACTTTTCCTGTGTCTTCTAGTGCAGAGTCCTCCAATAATTGACTGGTTGAAATGGCAACCCACTCCAGTATTCTTGCCTGGAAAATCCCATGGATGGAGGAGCCTGGTAGGCTACAGGCCGTGGGACTGCAAACAGTCGGATACGACTGAGCGACTTCACTCACTCACTCCAGTAACGGCACATTGAGTGGCCTATCAACAAAATCTTTGCCAAACCTGAGAATGGACATCCTCAGCACCATGGGATAAAACGGTCATGAAATACAATCATGGCTACTGCAACTGCTGACTTTCAACACCCATGAAAGGAGTTCAGGGTGAAAATCATAAATGAGGCACTCTGTGCTCTGGGAAAAACTGTCAGAACAGACCTTCGGATAGTTAGATCCTTTTAGGAAGATTTTATGAGTTCCAATTCTTGCATCTTCTCATACCTAGAGAAACACTGACGTCATTAATGGTGACATCTGCTTTGGCTATTAAGGAAAATTTTACAGTTAAAAAGTCAAAATAGAGTGAGTGGCTATGGTTCAGACAGGGCTTCCCTTGCAGCTCAGTCGGTAAAGAGTCTGCCTACAGTGCAGAAGACCCGGCTTCGATCCCTGAGTTGGGAAGATTCCCTGGAAAAGGAAATGGCAGCCCACTCCCCACTCCAGTATCTTTGCCTGGAAAATCTCATGGACAGAGGAGCCTAGTGGGCTGCAGTCCATGGGGCACAACTGAGCGACTAACACTAACACACTCACCTTTTGGAGCTGGGTCCCACACGGGGTGTAGGCCTTCTGTCAGCCTGTGACTGGGTGGGTCCTGTGTGAGGTATTTACTGATTGTCCATTCATAGAGAGGGGCATGGCCCAGATCCTGTAGTCCCCAACCCCCAAATGAAACAGGGATGTCTCCAGAAGAGGTTATGGGCATGCAAGTACTCTTAGTATATCAATTAAGTTTAATAAACATTTCTTAGTGCACTTGTAGTCTCTTTGGTGAGTGGTATGTAGTTACTTCCTAGAAAAATCTTTCTCAGAGAGGAGACCCTTTATCTTTGTCCTCTTCACAACTCACTGCCATCTTTCATTCATTCATTCATTCAGTGAACAAATATGTAATGAGCATTTCTTAGGCTCTTGCAGGTATTGGCTATAGAGTGGACAGGACAGATTGATAGCAGTTAATTTCACTGAAGCAGATAATGGGTATAAGAGAGCTGGAACAGGGTTTGAGAATAAAGTTTAGAGGGGAATAGGGAGAATGGGGGCTTCCCTGGTGGCTCAGATGGTAAAGAATCTGCGTGCAACGCAGGAGACCTGGGTTTGATCCCTGGATTGGGAAGATCCCCTGGAGGAGGGCATGGCAACCCACTCCAGTATTCTTGCCTGGAGAATCCCATGGGCAGAGGAGCCTGGTGGGCTACAGTCCATGGGGTCGCAAAGAGTCCGTCATGACTGAGCGCCTAAGTACAGCTCAGGGAGAGTAGGAAACTTGTGAGTGAGTCCAAACTTATTTTCAAGTATAGTTGTGAGGTGAGAGTTGAAGGCGTAACCACGAATGGGTGTGGGGCTGACTAAAGATAGCAGAGGAATGGAAATGTCCTGTTTCTGTTAACTGCCCACATTGAAAATTCCATCTGTTGGAACTGGCATTTGCAAAATGTGATTAGGCAACCACTGAATCTCATAGAAACTCAACCCATTTTCCCCACAGTTATTATGTGTCTACTCTGTCCTAGAATGTGCTCTAGATTGGGGATAGAGACACAAAAAGAAGGCAGTGTTTTTGTGCTTTCGAGGATCATGCTTTTGAGTTTAGGGCTAGTGGAATACTAAACAGACCCCAACCCAAATAATTAAAATAATTTGTTCAAGTATTAGTGTTTTGGTGTTTGACGTTAGCCTGTGTAGGATCAGATTGAACCTAGTCAGAGTCACTTTGAAGGAGAATTACACAGATGTGGAATTTTCACGTTTTACCAAAAAGTTTACCATTTTAATCAAAATCAAGAAAAACCCTTTAGCAGTTTATGAGATTAGGAGCTGGAAAGAGAGTCAAAAATTTTTTTCTTATTGAGTAGCCAGAGCTGGCTAGAGATAAAATGAGATGATGTGACTGGGAAAGAGTTTGGGGCTTAATTTTGGAAATTAACCTTTAGAGCTGATGCTGAAAGGGAATAATCTGTGCCAGCCATCAGAGCAGGGAGTATTCATTGACTGTGTTCAGAGGGAATAGGGGAGGCTTCAGCAAAGAGTTGAGTTTGAATTAAATAGTATTTTCAAGAATGTTTAAATGCAGAAGACTGGCATGCTTAGAGGGACAGTGGGCTGGGGAAAAATATTATATTTTAGGTTAAGGAAACTGGTTAATTTCACAAGAAAAATAGATCTAACTTCTCCTGTAAGACCATACATTTCTAAATTTATTTGTCTTTGAAGTCTCAGTGTCTAGCAGTGCCAGGCAATGCAAGATATGTTTGTGTTTTTTTTTGTTTGTTTCAAAGGCTGAATAACAATTTTTGTTTGTTCTGTGACGTTTTCCCCATCTGTAATTTTGCTAACCATTTCTTTTACTGAGTTAGAAAGCTGGAAACTAGTCTTTGTGTTAAGTATTGTACCTTGAAAAGCATGTTGGATGAAATGTCAGTTTTTTACCATAATCTGAATTTTTATTCTGTTAGCTACTTTTGCCTTAATAGAAAGGAATCAGTATGAACAATAGATAATCTTTTTAAAAACATTTATTTTTAATTGAAGGATAATTGCTTTACAGTATTGTGTTGATTTATGCCAAACATCAACGTGAGACCCCTCCCACAATAGATAATCTTATTGAAAATAGCATGACTTGTGCATCTGTGATCTTTAGTTATAGATATTCACTTTTTAAAAATATAAATATTAATCAACTTGAATGTTATTCTAGTTTGAGACTGTATAAACACAGAATATCCTTGAGCATGATTATAGGAGCTTGGCTGCTAGACAGCTCTCACCTTCTCGCTGTTGTTGCACTCTTTAATTCTTTCTGCTCTTTGTTCCTTCTTGACTGGACTGCATAATTGGAGAACATGCTGATCACTGTATTATGATAGTACTGTGGATTGTTGGATTAATAGGAAGATGTGGCTCCATGGTTTGATTTGAAGCCTCTGTATGTTAGAATTAGTCTGTCTTTAGTATTATAATACAGTCATTGAATATTAGCATACAGCCAGCCATAAAGCACATTGAGGCCAAAATCCTTCACCTTTTATGTATAAGGAAACTGGGCATTAAATTAGGTGATTTGCCCACAGTCAGGAGCTAGTCATGGCAGAGCTAGCACCAGAGTCTCCTCTTGCAGAATGTGTTACTACGTGGCTGCCCTGGTGGCTCAGATGGTAAAGAATCTCCCTGCAGTGTGGGAGACCCAGGTTCCCCTTGAGTTACGACAGGGACCCCAGGGACCTGCCCCTGTGCCCTCCGGAAAGGCCAGGCTCCACTTTGAAAAAAAAGTGAATATCTATAACTAAAGATCCCTGGGTTGGGAAGATCACCTGGAGAAAGGCATTTGACTAAAAAAATATTTTTAAGTGCCTGAATTGTAAATGAAAGGTGAAAATAATTTAGAAAGAAAAATAAAATGTACCGACCAGGCTTTCAATTTGCTGTGGGAGAGATGCTGTCTGTACCTGTTCCAGTCATATGTTCCCATAGTCTGATTTTGGAGGACTATGGAGAGTCCATGAGCTGTATCTTGGTCTAGCACTGGCTAGAGGGTTGTCCAAAAATAGTGACATGCTGGGAGCTGTGCCAACCTCTAGAAAAGGGGTTTTGCTGCAGCTATAACCCTGGGCTTTTAGAAGTTACATGATTTCTCCACAGAAACAAGTATTTGAAAGGAAAAGAGATTTTTCAGCTGCCACTGGAGTAACTACTAGTATATGAGGTAGAAGGAGGTAGTAGTGCAGAGATCTGTGGGGAAGCTTAAAGAAACAGCTGCAGAGGTGCAGATGGGTGAGAAGTGTGGGAGAAGAGAGAGCAGACAGGAGAATCTAGAACTGAAAATAAATTTAAGGAAGAAGGTGTCTTTGTTCCTCAGGGTGGGGCAGAGAAAATGACTGGTGCTTTGATGTAGTTTGCTGTAGCTTTTAGGTTGTAAGTTGCTGTTTAAGTGTGTGAATCCAGATTCTATCTAGAGTATTGTTGTTGTGAGAGAGCAGCTAAGTAGTTACACCATTTCTACTGCGATTTTGAATCAACATCAATATCCAATATCCAACAAGTTTTTATTAAGTTAAGCTCTTCAAGGCTTAACATCACTTGGTGGTACTCAGAACAGAGAAAACAGCATTCATGAATAATGGCTAGTTAAAATTTATTGAATACTTAGTATGTACTGGGCAGTGCTCTGAGAACCTCCTGGGGACCCCTGTTTTATAGATGAAGAAATTTATTATACCTAATGGCACACAAATATGAAAGAGCATAATAAACTCACATACCTTCTTTGGGCTGAGTATAAAGTTTTCTTGTAGTCAAAAGTGAAAGAGAAAAAGAGGAGGTATCAGATGGCATGGTGTTTTTGAGCGTCAGCCATCTTTCAGGGTTAATNTGGAGGCAGCTGTGGCCACAGCCGGGGGTAGGGGGACGGCCTGCCACCTCGGCGGGGCGCTCGCCATCGGCGGCAGGAAGCCACGAGCTGCTGAAGTGACTGAGACGCCTGGGATGGGCTCCTGCTTCAGGACTGTTTCCGAGTCGCTGGTTGTAGCTAGGAGGCTGCTGCCCCACAAGGCGCGGCGATTTGAAGAGCTATGGTGAGCAGCCGCTGAATACCGCCAAGGTAAGACCCATCTTCTGCCTTCCTGACCATCGCATTTCCTCGTACAGTGCAAACAGTGCTTAGGGGCCTGTGGAGATCCTGGGAGAGTGGGCAGGAACATTGCTACGGGTGTTTCAGGGGAGAGGGAAGACTTTCTTAGGATCTGAGCCCCAGCTGTGGATAGATTGCCCCGTCGTTTGTTCATTTCTATTTTAGAGGGTTTATTTTTTAATTTTTCATCTTATTTTTAATTGGAGGATTATTACTTGACAATATTATGATGGTTTCTGCCATACTTCAATATGGAACGGTCACCCAAGAGAGTTTTTTTGATTGCTAAAACTTCAGTCCATCCAGGCTAGAGGCTGCTGCTCAGGCTTTCAGAGCTGGAAGAGGTGGTGAATGCGCCACGGAAGAGAGACAGGAGGAGGGTGTGGGGGCGGTGAGGGTGTGGATGGGCACTCACGGCCGTGTGCTCCAGGCAAGAGCCTCCCTGTAAAGGAGGGTAAAGGTACCATGGTGCCAAGCTGATGCAGGGCAGCAGTGACCTGTGGAGGGTCTGACTCAAGGTCAATGATTGGTTGTTGCTTTCATTTCATTTTGGTCTTCTTTTTAAAATCAGGTTTTCCATTTTTCAGACATTTGGAGGTAGGGTGATGGAATAGGCTTGTTGCTGTTTGGATGCTAAGTCATGTCCAACTCTTTGCAACCCCATGGACTGTAGCCCGCCAGGCTCCTCTGTCCATGGGATTCTCCANGTCAGCCATCTTTCAGGGTTAATTTTTAAAATCAGTGTGTATGTAAGCAAAATGTGTTTACTGACATAAAATGATTTATTTATGCTAGCAATTCCCTGACCTTAAAAAAGAAAACCTGCAGAGAAATCATCACCATGTCTTACTTGTCACACCCATAATATCGTATATGTTGTGGGAAGAAATAGAGAGGGCCTGTGATGTGAAACCAGCTCTCAAGGAGCTCCTTAAAAGTAAAATTTAGAATATATTTAGGTAATTACAGTGATTTTACAGTAGAATATGTACTGGTAAATTGTTTTTGGTTTTACAGTGTTGGTGATTGTGTGCACTAAGCTGTACACGTTTCTTTCTTCTTCTGTTTGACAGTTTATAACATGTCAAATTATATTTAAATTTGATTTTTAAATTATTAATAATTCTATTCCTTTATTCTCTGCAGACTGCCTTGCTTCTTTGATTGAGAACAGGGCCATCTAACTTAGTTATTTGTCTTCATTTTCTCTCAAAAATCTCTATAACTTCAGCTCTCAGCCTTTTTTCCTTTTTATATAGTATGTCCCTTAAATAAATATTGTTATAAGGATAAATCTTTTAAGCCGAACTTATCCCATTCCTTCCTCTCTCTGGAAACTTTGAGATTTTTCCCCTGTGTATCCTGTCGCCTGCCCAGTTCTGCCTTTTGTGCCTACAAAGTCATCTTCAGTTCCTTCCTCTCCAGGCCATGGAGTCGGTCTTTGCAATTCCTTTATGTCTACTCCATTCTTTGTATCCTTACTGTTGAAGATTGGAGATAGTTAAATGAATCGCTCCTTAAACTTCATGAATTTTGAAGGAAGATATGTAAAAAGATGTAGAGAAAATTAGGAAGTTTCAAACACCACATGTATATTGGGGGAAGAAGGTGAGACAAGGGAAGCAGTTTGGGGAAAACCTAAGAGTGAGAAGTTACTAGAGAACTTACTATTGAAGCAGGGAAGCACAGAGGATTGAGGTGAAAGTAAAGAGTTCAAACTAATAAGAAAAAGGCTTATAGAAAATGTTATAAGAATTTGGAGAATTATTAAACTGATTTTTTAAAAAAATAAGAGCCATTTGGAGATGATGAGAAGGAAGAGGGACCTTAAGCTAGAAGTTTGAGAAAATTATAGCAGTAACATACAATAGAAGTAATGTCAGGCTCAGATATGTGAAGAATAGAAAGGATTAATTTGAGAAATGCATAAGAAAAAGATTTTGTTACAGCCTGATGTAAAGAGAGAAGGGTGAGTGGCTTCCAGATGACTCTTAGATTTCATACTTGGAAGAAAGATAAGATGGTGGTGCTTTTCATAGTGATCCAGAAACTGAATGGGGCAAAGACTTGGTATAAAGTGATTCTTTTCTTTTCTTGTATGAAGTGCCATGGAATGCCCACTGTAACAGATCCTGTGTTTAGTTCTGTGGGAAGAGGTGCTTTCTTTTAAGAGATAGAACTAGATGCCTGATAAAAACTTGTATGTTGTGTGATAATGTTGTATGATAAAGAGAAGACAAACTGACATTTTATGAGTAACTTTGGAAAAACATGAGAGAGAGCAACATTAAAAAAAATTAGCACCTTCATAGGGTAGAACTTAGTGGGATGAGTAGAAATTGATTCTGAGATTAATAAACTTATTTCACTCAAAATAATCCAACATTAATGATTGAAATGCTGTTTTCATTATATAAAAGAATGGTACACATTACTTCATTAATCATTACTTTCCATAGTTAATTTTGTAGTGTTGCTAACATAGGATAATCTGGGAATCGTGTGTTTGAGACTATATAAAATGGACCTGGTATGCTTTTGTATTCTCTTCCTCAGAATGAAATCATTAAGGTTTTTTTACATATGCATGGGCAAAATCACTTCTTTCCAACACTGCTGTTCAGTTCAGTTCAGTTGCTCAGTCATGTCCAGCTCTTTGTGATCCCATGGACTGCAGCACTCCAGGCTTCCCTGTCCATCATCAACTCCTGGAGCTTACTCAAACTCCTATCCATCCAGTTGGTGATGATATCCAACCATTTCATCCTCTGTTGTCCCTTTCTCTTCCTGCCTTCAATCTTTCCCAGCATCAGGGTTTTTTCAAATGAATCAGTTCTTCCCATCAGGTGGCCAAAGTATTGGGAGTTTCAGCATCAGTCCTTCCAATGAATATTCAGGACTGACTTCCTTTAGGATGGACTGGTTGGATCTCTTTGCAGTTCAGGGGACTCTTAAGAGTCTTCTTCAACACCACAGTTCAAAAGCATCAATTCTTCAGTGCTCAGCTTTCTTTGTAGTCCAACTCTCACATCCTCCATACATGACTACTGGAAAAACCGTAGCTTTGAACAGACAGACCTTTGTTGGCAAAGTAATGTCTCTGCTTTTTAATATGCTGTCTAGGTTGGTCATAGCTTTTCTTCCAAGGAGAAAGCGCCTTTTAATTTCATGGCTGCACTTACCATCTGCACTGATTTTGGAGCCCCCCAAAATAAAGTCTGCCACTGTTGCCATTGTTTCCCCATCTATTTGCCATGATGTGATGGGACCAGATGCCATGATCTTAGTTTTCTGAATGTTGAGTTTTAAGCCAACTTTTTCACTCTCCTCTTTCACTCTCATCAAGAGGCTCTTTAGTTCTTCTTTGCTTTCTGCCATAAGGGTAGTGTCATCTGCCTATCTGAGGCTATTGATATTTCTCCCGGCAGTCCTGATTCCAGCTTGTGCTTCATCCAGCCCAGCATTTCGCATGATGTACTCTGCCTATAAGTTAAATAAGCATGGTGACAATATACAGCCTTGATGTACTCCTTTCCCTATTTGGAACCAGTCTGTTGGTCCATGTGCAGTTCTAACTGTTGCTTCTTGTCTGGCATACAGATTTCTCAGGAGCGAGGTCAGGTGGCCTGGTAGTCCCATCTCTTGGAGAATTTTCCAGTTTGTTTTGATCCACACAGCCAGAGGCTTTGGCACAGTCAATAAAGCAAAAGTAGATGTTTTTCTGGAATGCTCTTGCTTTTTCAACGATACAATTTGATGTATGGCAATTTGAACTCTGGTTCCTCTGCCTTTTCTAAATCCAGCTTGAACATCTGGAAGTTCACGGTTCACATACTGTTGAAGCCTCCTGGCTTGGAGAATTTTGAGCATTACTTTGCTAGTGTGTGAGATGAGTAAGGTTGTGCGGTAGTTTGAACATTCTTTGGGATTGCTTTTCTATGGGATTGGAATGAAAACTGACCTTTCCCAGTCCTGTGGCCACTGCTGAGTTTTCCAAAATTTGTTGGCATGGTGAATGCAGCACTTTCACAGCATCATCTTTTAGGATTCTAAATAGCTCAACTGGAATTCCATCACCTCCACTAGCTTTGTTTGTAGTGATGCTTCCTAAGGCCCACTTGACTTCACATTTCAGGAATGTTTGGCTCTAGGTGAGTGATCACACCATCGTGGTTATCTGGGTCATGAAGATCTTTTGGTATAGTTCTTCTGTGTATTCTTGCCACCTTGTCTATCTGCACCTCCATTAATCTTCTCTACCTTCATCACTGGATGAACTGTCTCTGCCAGTATATCTAAGACTAACCCCTCCAACTTTGCACTTTTCCACCTTATTTTACCTACTCAGTGTCTTGGCTGCTACAATTATTCCATGTCACTCAAACAACACTGAGTTTTCTCTCCCCTCTGGTTCACTCTCATCAGTATACAAACTTGCTATATTACCTTCCATCTTATAATCAATACAGACACACCCCATGCATGCATGCATGTTAAGTCACTTCAGCTGTGACTAACTCTTTGCGATCCCAAGGACTGTAGTGCACTAGGCTCTTCTGTCCATGGGATTCTCCAGGCAAGAATACTGGAGCGGGTTACCATGCCCTCTTCCAGGAGATCTTTCTCACCCAGGGATCGAACCTATGTCTTCTGCATTGGCAGGAAGGTTCTTTACCACTAGCGCCACCTGGGAAGTCCCTCAAAAACACCCCACTTCCTACGTTTTCTTGACTCCACAAATCTTTCTCTAGCTACCACTTCATTTTCTCTCTTCCTCTCATACCCAAAGCCCTCTGAGTCGTCTATATATATATACATGTTGGCCAATTCTGTTTCCCTAATTCTCCTTAACCTATTCCAGTCAGGTGTTTATGCACTACTCAACTGAAACCACTTCAGTGTCTTCAGTAACTTCCATCTTAACAAATGCAATGGTCAACTCTCAGTCCTCATCTTACTCAAACCCTCAAAAGCAGAATTTGTCCAAGTTGATGACTCCTCCTGAAATATTTTCTTCACTAGGCAGCTACTAGAACCCACATCCTACTGGTCTGACTCCTACCCCACTCCTCAGTGTGCCCCTTCCTGCCTCTGAATTCTAAAGGTTGTGTTGCTTCAGGGCTCCTCCCCTGGGTGGTTTCTCTACCTACATTCACTCTCTAGGCCATCTCATCTAACCTCGCAGTTTTAAACACCATTCATATATTGGTAATAGTTAACACCCACTGAATACTCCATGCTAGACACTGTTCAAACACTCTGCTTGTGTTAACTTATTTAATCCTCACAATAACCCAGTGCCGTACATATTATTACCATCTCCATTTTATAGAGATGTCAAATTAACTTGTCCACCATTACACAGTGAATGCCATAGTTGAAAACTGCATTTACACAGGATGGTTCCAAAGTTCTTGTACACTGCCTCTTTCCTAATGATTCTCAATCTCTAATCTAAATCCTGGCTTCTAACCTTGACTCCAGGGTCATAAGTGTAAATCACTTACCTGATAATCTTGTATTTCTAGTAGACATCTCACAATGTCCAAAATGAGTTACTGCCTCCCCACCCTTATCCTCACACAAACCTTGCTGTCTTCTCAGTAAATGACATCAGCATTTACTCACCTGCTCATGCCAAAACTGGTGACATGCAGCTAATATACAGATGGAATGTGGGTGCCAGGACAGATATGTATACTGAATTGGTAGAGCTTAACTTTAAAAATAAATATAAATATACAGCTCTAACAGTTTCTTCTTGCACCACAATGGATGGTCATGAGCATACTGGAAATCACAGACCTAGATGGCTGCAAAAGACTCCCAAATGGTTGAATGCTTCAGATCTCACCTCAGTTTTCCACTCAGTAGCTGGAATGAATTTTGTAAAATGTAAATCAGACCTTGTCACAACTCTGTCCCCAATCTCTCCTATAATGTCCAATTACACTCAAAATAAAATTCATGGGCAATAAGGCCCAATATGCTCCAGCCCCTGCCTGCTCTTTCACCCTCAATTCCTATTATTCTACACTTTGTTCTCTGCACTTGTCAGACCAGCTTTCTTGCTTTTCCTCCAACATATCAAACTCTCTCATGAGCTAGATCCTGACTCATGATTTTCACATTTACCATTCCTTCTCCCTGGGATAAATTTTTGCAGTATCTTCTGCATCCAGGTTTCTGCTTCCCTCAAAACAGCCTTCCCTGACTAATCTATCAAAACAGCCCCCACTCGATCACATTCTCTCCTTTTACTCTTGTTATTTTTTTACAAACTACCAATCACTTCCTCATATTATTTATTTGTTCATTTCCTGTCTTCTACACAAAATATAAGCTCCATGAATGTTTGTTTATCCTTGTATTCCCAGGGTCTAGAAATGCACTTGATATAAATTGGTTACATAGGTAAGTAATGTTGAATAGATGAATAACTTTTGTTTTAAAAGTATAATCCTGTATAATCTGTTGTTAATAATTCTCAACTTTATCAACCAAAACTGTTGGTTAAAATAATGTTCAAATCATTTTAAAATTCCAGATATCTACATTTTTACAGAATCAAAAAGAACATTTATATATGGTTTTATCTCTGTTCTTACGACTTAATTGACAATCAGAGGTGGCACTAAAATAGTAATAATCAAGTAGAACACAAAGAAATTTCTTACAGTAGTAAAGAAGCCGAAGTTGAATGGTCCTGTGAAGACCTCACCTACAAGATCTTCTAGAACTATCACCCAAAAAAGATGTCCTTTTCATTACAGAGGGCTGGAATGCAAAAGTCGGAACTCAAGACATACCTGGAGTAACAGGCAACTTTGGCCTTGGAATACAAATTAAGCAGGGCAAAGGCTAACAGAGTTTTGCCAAGAGAACACACTGGTCATAGCAAACACCCTCTTCCAACAACACAAGACTCTACACATGGACATCACCAGATGGTGAATACTGAAATCAGGTTGATTATATTCTTTGTAGCCAAAAATGGAGAGGCAAAACAAGACTGGGAGCTGACTGTGGCTCAGATCATGAACTTCCTATTGCAAAATTCAGACTTAAATTGAAGAAAGTAGAGAAAACCACTAGACCATTCATGTATGACCTAAATCAAATCCCTTTTGATTATACAGTTCAAGTGATAAATAGATTCAAGGGATTAGATCTGATAGAGTGCCTGATGAACTGTGGACAGAGGTTCTGACACTGTACAGGAGGCAGTAATCAAAACCATCCCCAAGAAAAAGAAATGCAAAAAGGCAAAATGGTTGTGTGAGGAGTCCTCACAGGTAGCTGTGAAAAGAGGAAAAGCAAAAGGCAAAGGAGAAAAGGAAAGATATACCCATCTAAATGCAGAGTTCTAAAGAACAGCAAGGAGAGATGAGAAAGCCTTCCTCGGTGATCAATGCAAAGAAATAGAGGGAAACAATAGAATAGGAAAGACTAGAGATCTCTTCAAGAAAATCAGAGATACCAAGATAATATTTCATGCAAAGATGGGCACAATAAGGGACAGAAATGGTATGGACCTAACAGAAGCAGAAGATATTAAGAAGAGGTGGCAAGAATACACAGAAGAACTATACCAAAAGATCTTCATGACCCAGATAACCACGATGGTGTGATCACTCACCTAGAGCCAAACATTCCTGAAATGTGAAGTCAAGTGGGCCTTAGGAAGCATCACTACAAACAAAGCTAGTGGAGGTGATGGAATTCCAGTTGAGCTATTTAGAATCCTAAAAGATGATGCTGTGAAAGTGCTGCATTCACCATGCCAACAAATTTTGGAAAACTCAGCAGTGGCCACAGGACTGGGAAAGGTCAGTTTTCATTCCAATCCCATAGAAAAGCAATCCCAAAGAATGTTCAAACTACCGCACAACCTTACTCATCTCACACACTAGCAAAGTAATGCTCAAAATTCTCCAAGCCAGGAGGCTTCAACAGTATGTGAACCGTGAACTTCCAGATGTTCAAGCTGGATTTAGAAAAGGCAGAGGAACCAGAGTTCAAATTGCCATACATCAAATTGTATCGTTGAAAAAGCAAGAGCATTCCAGAAAAACATCTACTTTTGCTTTATTGACTGTGCCAAAGCCTCTGGCTGTGTGGATCAAAACAAACTGGAAAATTCTCCAAGAGATGGGACTACCAGGCCACCTGACCTCCCTCCTGAGAAATCTGTATGCCAGACAAGAAGCAACAGTTAGAACTGCACATGGACCAACAGACTGGTTCCAAATAGGGAAAGGAGTACATCAAGGCTGTATATTGTCACCATGCTTATTTAACTTATAGGCAGAGTACATCATGCGAAATGCTGGGCTGGATGAAGCACAAGCTGGAATCAGGACTGCCGGGAGAAATATCAATAGCCTCAGATAGGCAGATGACACTACCCTTATGGCAGAAAGCAAAGAAGAACTAAAGAGCCTCTTGATGAGAGTGAAAGAGGAGAGTGAAAAAGTTGGCTTAAAACTCAACATTCAGAAAACTAAGATCATGGCATCTGGTCCCATCACATCATGGCAAATAGATGGGGAAACAATGGCAACAGTGGCAGACTTTATTTTGGGGGGCTCCAAAATCAGTGCAGATGGTAAGTGCAGCCATGAAATTAAAAGGCGCTTTCTCCTTGGAAGAAAAGCTATGACCAACCTAGACAGCATATTAAAAAGCAGAGACATTACTTTGCCAACAAAGGTCTGTCTGTTCAAAGCTACGGTTTTTCCAGTAGTCATGTATGGAGGATGTGAGAGTTGGACTACAAAGAAAGCTGAGCACTGAAGAATTGATGCTTTTGAACTGTGGTGTTGAAGAAGACTCTTAAGAGTCCCCTGAACTGCAAAGAGATCCAACCAGTCCATCCTAAAGGAAGTCAGTCCTGAATATTCATTGGAAGGACTGATGCTGAAACTCCCAATACTTTGGCCACCTGATGGGAAGAACTGATTCATTTGAAAAAACCCTGATGCTGGGAAAGATTGAAGGCAGGAAGAGAAAGGGACAACAGAGGATGAAATGGTTGGATATCATCACCAACTGGATGGATAGGAGTTTGAGTAAGCTCCAGGAGTTGATGATGGACAGGGAAGCCTGGAGTGCTGCAGTCCATGGGATCACAAAGAGCTGGACATGACTGAGCAACTGAACTGAACTGAACAGCAGTGTTGGAAAGAAGTGATTTTGCCCATGCATATGTAAAAAAACCTTAATGATTTCATTCTGAGGAAGAGAATACAAAAGCATACCAGGTCCATTTTATATAGTCTCAAACACACGATTCCCAGATTATCCTATGTTAGCAACACTACAAAATTAACTATGGAAAGTAATGATTAATGAAGTAATGTGTACCATTCTTTTATATAATGAAAACAGCATTTCAATCATTAATGTTGGATTATTTTGAGTGAAATAAGTTTATTAATCTCAGAATCAATTTCTACTCATCCCACTAAGTTCTACCCTATGAAGGTGCTAATTTTTTTTAATGTTGCTCTCTCTCATGTTTTTCCAAAGTTACTCATAAAATGTCAGTTTGTCTTCTCTTTATCATACAACATTATCACACAACATACAAGTTTTTATCAGGCATCTAGTTCTATCTCTTAAAAGAAAGCACCTCTTCCCACAGAACTAAACACAGGATCTGTTACAGTGGGCATTCCATGGCACTTCATACAAGAAAAGAAAAGAATCACTTTATACCAAGTCTTTGCCCCATTCAGTTTCTGGATCACTATGAAAAGCACCACCATCTTATCTTTCTTCCAAGTATGAAATCTAAGAGTCATCTGGAAGCCACTCACCCTTCTCTCTTTACATCAGGCTGTAACAAAATCTTTTTCTTATGCATTTCTCAAATTAATCCTTTCTATTCTTCACATATCTGAGCCTGACATTACTTCTATTGTATGTTACTGCTATAATTTTCTCAAACTTCTAGCTTAAGGTCCCTCTTCCTTCTCATCATCTCCAAATGGCTCTTATTTTTTTAAAAAATCAGTTTAATAATTCTCCAAATTCTTATAACATTTTCTATAAGCCTTTTTCTTATTAGTTTGAACTCTTTACTTTCACCTCAATCCTCTGTGCTTCCCTGCTTCAATAGTAAGTTCTCTAGTAACTTCTCACTCTTAGGTTTTCCCCAAACTGCTTCCCTTGTCTCACCTTCTTCCCCCAATATACATGTGGTGTTTGAAACTTCCTAATTTTCTCTACATCTTTTTACATATCTTCCTTCAAAATTCATGAAGTTTAAGGAGCGATTCATTTAACTATCTCCAATCTTCAACAGTAAGGATACAAAGAATGGAGTAGACATAAAGGAATTGCAAAGACCGACTCCATGGCCTGGAGAGGAAGGAACTGAAGATGACTTTGTAGGCACAAAAGGCAGAACTGGGCAGGCGACAGGATACACAGGGGAAAAATCTCAAAGTTTCCAGAGAGAGGAAGGAATGGGATAAGTTCGGCTTAAAAGATTTATCCTTATAACAATATTTATTTAAGGGACATACTATATAAAAAGGAAAAAAGGCTGAGAGCTGAAGTTATAGAGATTTTTGAGAGAAAATGAAGACAAATAACTAAGTTAGATGGCCCTGTTCTCAATCAAAGAAGCAAGGCAGTCTGCAGAGAATAAAGGAATAGAATTATTAATAATTTAAAAATCAAATTTAAATATAATTTGACNACACACACACAGACACACGCACACACAGCCAACCAACCACCGCACGGATGGCCACTCCTTCGCACACATACACAGACACACACACACAGAGACACACAGGCCCTAACCAACCATCCATGGATGACCACTCCACACACACACACTCTGCCTCACTGGCCGCCCCCGGGTACCCACTCTCTCCACACATGCGCACACACACACGCCTCACGGGCCGCCCCCGGTGCCCGTGCCCCTCCAGCCCTGCCCGGCGGTCTGCCCAGGCTCCGGCCGCTCTCCTCAGGGCGGCTCCTCCTCCTCCCGGCCTGGGCTCAGGCAACGCAGCCCGAGCTCCTGGCTGAGCTGCCCCGCGGGCCCAGCCTCTCCGCTCCCCCGCGTGTGCACAGCGCACAGCCGCGTGGCAGCGTGTACCGCGCCTTTCCTTTCTTCACACGGCTGCACACTGTTCCCACGTCTCCCACCGGCTGAGATGCTCCCGGAAGGCAGGGGCCGCCCCTGACGCGTCCCAGCAGGCGCCTAGCACCTCGACGGCGCGTGATAGAAGCTGCAGGACTGACTGCTAAAAAAAGCCGCCTGAAGAAATGAACGTCCTTCTCCCGCAGGACACACACAGGCAGACCTCAGAGGCCCCGCGGCTCTGCTCCAGACCCCGGCAGCGAGGCACGCGTCACAGCGAAGCGAGCCGCCCGAACACGGGCCCTCCCAGCGCATAAAGAGGCCCGGGATGGCTATGGGGTTCTCCAGGCATGAACGCCGGAGCAGGCTGCCGCTCCCTTCTCCAGGGGATCTTTCTGACCCAGGGATGGAAGCCAGGTCTCCTGCACGGCAGCTGCATACTTTACCATGTGAGTCACCAGGGACGCTCCCTCATATAAAAGGTATGTTTACACTATACTGTCGTCTATTGCGTGTTCAATAGCATTATGCTAAAAAAGGACATACCTTAATTTTTAAAATACTTCATTGCTCAAAAATAAAACACCACTATGCAGCATTTGTAATCATTTTGGGAGGATTTCAAATGTCCTGGGAATGACCAAACTGGGACCCAGGGACACGACGGAGCAGATGCTGATGGCAAGTGGTGGACTTGTTCCAGGCAGGGCTGCCACAACCTTCAATTTGTTAAAAACACAGTATCTATGAAGTGTAATAAAGCAAAGTGCCAGAAAACAAGGTATGTCTGTGGTTGTTTTTTTTATTATTATTATTTTGTTCCAAGTACTAAATAGTTCTTCTAGAATAGAAATACTATTGCCCTTAATTCTGTTTAACCAAAACTGGTCATGGTACCTTCTGCCTTACACTAAAAGTAACGTATTTTCGAATTCAAGACTTGGTTAACATAAACTTTGTTTCATTTAATCACATTTAATGATTAGTTAGGGCTTCCCAGGAGGCGCAGTGGTAAAGAATCTGACTGTAAACGCAGGAGACACAAGGAGACTGAGTTCAATTCCTGGGTCAGGAAGATCCCCTGGAGGAGGAAATGGCAACCCACTCCAGTATTCCTGCCTGGGAATTCCAAGGACAGCGGAGCCTAGTGGGCCACAGTCCACGGGGTCCCAGAGAGTCAGACACGACTCAGTGACTAAATAAAAACAATGACTGGTTAGTTGGCCTGGGGTTATGTGGCTGGTTGGTTTTGTTTTGCTGCTGCTAAGTCGCTTCAGTCGTGTCCGACTCTGTGCAGCCCCATAGACTGCAGCCCACCAGGCTCCCCCGTCCCTGGGATTCTCCAGGTAAGAACACTGGAGTGGGCTGTCATTTCCTTCTCCAATGCATGAAAGTGAAAAGTGAAAGTGAAGTCACTCAGTCGTGTCCGACCCACTAGCTGCAAAATTTACATAACTCCATCAGTAACAGAAAGTATCAACAGAAAGCTGGTAATAAGATACCATTGCCAGATGTTATATTACTATCATTAAGCTGAAAAGCAATTAATCAAATGGATAAACAAACAAATGGAAACACAGAAACCCAGAGTTTTAAGCACAGCTCTGACCCAAAAGTATACTTCCAGGTTTAAACAGTTCATCCTGCCCACATACTCAAAACATATGCCTGGGAGCGTCCATCAGTTCAGTTCAGTTGCTCAGTTGTGTCAGACTCTTTGTGACCCCATGGACTGCAGCATGCCAGGCCTCCCTGTCCATCACTAACTCCCAGAGTTTACCCAAACTCATGTCCATTGAGTCGGTGATGCGACATCCAACCATCTCATCCTCTTTCGTCCCCTTCTCCTCCCACCTTCAATCTTTCCCAGCATCAGGGTCTTTAAAGAAAGTGAAAGTGACGTCACTCAGTCGTACCTGACTCTTCGCGACCCCATGGATAGTAGCCTGCACCAAGCTCCTCCGTCCATGGGATTTTCAAGGCAAGAGTACTGGAGTGGGTTGCCATTTCCTTCTCCAGGGAATCTTCCCAACCCAGGGATTGAACCCAGGTCTCTCACATTGTAGACAGACGCTTTACTGTCTGAGCCATCAGGGTCTTTAGCTACCGCTAAAACAAAGATTCCTATAATCACTAGTTCTTCAATCCTTTGACACAAGCAGGAGATGTTAAAGTTCAGGGTTAGAGGAAACAGTAAAAAGACTCACGTAGTCATGAAATTAAGCATAAGGCTCAGATTCAAACTCTGAAACCATCAGCTCTCAGATTCATTGTATCTGTTGGCCATTCAAATATAAATCAGCAATACCTCCAAGAAGTATTTTGGAAAGTAGACAGGCAATCAAATTGCTATAATAATATGCAATACTGGAGTATACATTTTTTTAAAAGCACGGTAAAGAGGAACTTCCCTGGTGGTCCAGTGGCTAAGACGCTGAGGTCCCAATGCAGGAGGCCCAGGTTCCATTCCTAGTCTGGGAACTAGATCCCACATGCCTCAACTAAAGATCCCGCATGCAGCAACCAAGGGCCCAGTGCAGCCAAATAAATATCTTTTTTAAAGCACAATAAGAGTGCCGCTTGGTCAATGCTAAAACTCAGCTTTTTCTTATCCCTTATTTATTCTCTAAAAAAATGAAAACAAAATTAAGTTATTGGTTCAAATCGTCAAAGAATTCTTGCTTCAAACCTTTAAGGAATTACCTCTTACAGGTAGGTTATAGCTACTCAGTCCCAGCTAATCAAAAAGTTTTATTATGTATGGCTTATTAGAACTGAAGATTTAAATTATTAGAATTTTTTAAAAAAGTAAAGCTATGTCTTTGAGTTAGATTTAAAATACTTAGAATGGGCCTGCCAATCACATAAAAAGAAATAAGCTGGATGGCTCTTGCTTATAGCTCTAATATATTTAGCTCGTGGTCTTTTTTTATACCCATGTCTCTGCTGACAGCTAGGGAATGGGCTGAGATGCGGTTCTGAGGGTGCTCGGCGGTCCTAGGAGCCGCGCACGCTAGGTCCTGGGGAAACGCGGCCACACGCCCAGAGCGACCGCTCACACGGGTACCGCCCGGGCCACGCGAAGTAAACACTCCTCCAAGCCGCCTAAAATCAATTCTGCTCAATCAAATCTGCACTTGAAGTGGATGGCGGGCCATTAAACAAAACTTGAAACCCGTTTACAGGTGCCTGTTTCACCAGCTCGCACCCCCGGGTGTTTGGACAGGCACTGACCGCGCTTCCCACGACGGGTGGGCATCGCCCCGGAGACCGGGGACGCCGGGCCGGCGGCCAGGCAGCCGGGGGCCGCCCCCGCCGCACCCTGACCCCCACGGGCGGCTGGAGTCCCCGCGTCCGGCTCCTCGACGACGATCAGCGGGCAGGCCGCGCGCAGGGTCCGCAATCGTCCCGGGGACCCTGGAGTCGGGCCGGGTCCGCCCTGCGGGCCGCGGGCGGGCGGGCCTCCCACGGGCCGCCCCCCGAGCGCCCAGGGCCCGCGCGCGGCTGCGGAGGCAGTGCTCCCGCCCGAGAGCGCCTGGNTCTCCTTTAGAGTGCCTGCTTTACACAAGTTATATCAAGATGACACTGGGATACTTTCAATGAATTACATTTGGTTGCTGAAGAAAGTAAAATATATATGTGTGTGTGTGTGTGTGTGTGTGTGTGTGTGTGTGACACTGGGATACTTTCAATGAATTATATTTGGTTGCTGAAGAAAGTAAAAAGTGTGTCTGTATGTCTGTGTGTGTGTGTGTGTGTCTTTGTGATCTCTAATCGAGAAGCTTTGTAGTTTTTCCTGATAGAAAAACCTCATCAAAGTTTTCCCTGGGACCTGTGGTGTCTGTTAATCTAGAATTATCACTCATGTTGACATCATACTTTTGAGCTGGATTACGGATGGATTGAAAGTCTGGCTTTCTTTTCTTTCAGGTGCTGGAGAATCTGGCAAAAGCACTATTGTGAAACAGATGAAGTAAGTTGGAACATGGTCTTTTGTAAAAGTGTTCAATACATTTCCTCAAAATGCTGGACATAGTCTTTCATTTTAGTTCCCTGGTAATGATTTGTGGTTTTCTTTTTTTAAAAGAATAATTCATGAAGATGGCTATTCAGAGGAAGAATGTAAACAGTATAAAGTAGTTGTCTACAGCAATACTATACAGTCCATCATTGCAATCATAAGAGCCATGGGACGGCTAAAGATTGACTTTGGGGAAGCTGCCAGAGCAGTGAGTGTTTCTCATTTCCTCTTTACGTGCTCTTTTTCAGTAGATGCAGTTGAGCAAAATCTGCTTCATGTTTTAGGGAAATAAATGTAAGTCTGACAAGATATAGCAAAGTACTGTCTGCTCATTTGAGATGTGTTAACAATCTACTTTAAGAGATATTTGATTACTGCCACAAATATAAATCTAGAAAATGGGATTCTGTGGATATACTGTAGGTTTTTGTGGTAACTGTTTTATTTACTTGCTGCTTTTACAGCACTGTTGACTTCTATAGTAGTAAATGATAAATTAAAATGATCTAAAAGAGGTTGTCATGATAAGTAGCTCTGCTTTCTGAGGTGTAGAGATTAAAAACAAATATCGGTCTCTGGGATAAACTTGATAAGGATATGAGTAAGGAGTCTCAATTTTAGAGGCGATTTTCCAGTATTCAAGAATACTGTATCCTTATACTACACTGTACTATAGGCTATAGAATTGAGTTTTACCATGTCCTAGTATAATTTTTGAGATGTCAGATATTCAGAAGTTGTGTTGATTGATTGTAATACTTATTGGGCCCTGAACGTGTAGTTTGTAAATTAAGATATTTGATACAGTGGGGAGAGATCCAAAATGAAGGTGCAGGATTTTTTATATCATCATTAGCTAAATTCCAAGAGAAGTCTGGGAATGTGTAGAACGCTTTCCTAGAACTAAGGGAGTCATCAGCTGTGTTCATTGTCATACTTAGGTGCTATGGTCAATAAAAGGAAGTGACTTCAGGAGACTGCCTGGAAAGGACAAAGCCTCTATGTCTGTAAAGTAGCTTAGGAACTCTTCTAAGCAAGTGTCAGCTTTTCAAATGCAAATTAATTTTCAGTAAATAAGTGGGAAAAATATTGGAGGGAATCATAGTCAAAGGATGGTTATAATTGATAATGTTAGACTAGGAAGTCTAGAGGGAAGCTGTAATAAGGACTGTAAAATGATTGGAGAGAAGAGAGCAAAAGAAAAAGTGAAGAGGAATGTGTGGGGCATGAGTTTGACATTTTTGTAGAAATTCCATATCACAGAAATTAGAGACTGTTTTTCTAACCCTCTGTGGTAGCTGAGACAAGAATAAATGAAGTCTTTATTTTTGTCTTATTCCTTTCTATCCTTTCTCTCACCAGCCTGTCTTCTTCCTTCTTCCCCACACCATCTACCAGTTCTTTCTCATTTTCTTACTTTATTCCTCTCTTTTCTCATTCCTTCTTATCACCCAACTCTGTTTCTCTGTCATATTTGCTGTATCCAGTGACTGGTTAGTAATACTACTCTTCCCTCTCTTTGTTGGCTTTTTCTCCATCTCAGTTGTTTACTTACTTTCTTAGTTTCCTCCCTTTTTATTTCTCACTCTCTATCTGACCCCCTTTCTATCCTGGCCATTCCTTCTCCCTTCCTTTCCTTCCTCTGTCAAACTAGTTGTTATTAATCTTTGGGTCCCATCATTCCTTTGTCACCAGATGCAGTTGACATTCTGTCTTAGAATGTTTAGGCTGCTGTAATAAAATGCCACAGATTAAGTAGCTTATAAATAACTGAAATGTATTCCTCATACTTCTGAAGGCTGGAAGCCTGAGAACTGTGTGCCAGCATGGTCTGGTTAGAGCTCTCTTCCAGGTTGCAGACTTCTTGCTGTGTCCTCACTAGGCAGAAGGGGAAGGGATCTCTGGAGTCTCTTTTATAAGGGCATTCACCCATTCATGAGGGCACCACGCTGATGACCTAAGCATCTCCCAGGGGGCCTACCTCCTAAAACTATCGCTTGGACACTAGGATTTCAACATAGAAATTTGCTGCTGCTGCTACTGCTAAGTCGCTTCAGTCGTGTCCAACTCTGTGCGACCCCATAGATGGCAGCCCATCAGGCTCCCCCGTCCCTGGGATTCTCCAGGCAAGAACACTGGAGTGGGTTGCCATTTCCTTCTCCAATGCATGAAAGTGAAAAGTGAAAGTGAAGTTGCTCTCTCGTGTCCGACTCTTAGCGACACCATGGACTGCGGCCCACCAGGCTCCTCTGTCCATGGGATTTACCAGTCAAGAGTGCTGGAGTGGGATGCCATTGCCTTCTCCAATAGAAATTTGAGGGGGATACAAACATTCACACCATACTATCCCTCTTCCTTTCATTTCTTTCTTGATCAAATCAATACCATTAATCTCCAGGTCCTAACACTCCTGTGGCACCAGAAGCAGTTGACATTAATTCCTTTCATGCCTGCTGAATCACCTAGCCCTCCAGTATCTACTCATCATAATCTACAACCCTATATAATTTTTTGAAGTTTCTCTTTTTTTTTCTTTCATTTGTAAGGATTTATATTTATAGCTGCTCACTTACCTTTTGCTAGTTTTTTGTAATTGGTAGGAGAGTGAGTGGAAAAGCATAGAACTGGTGTGGGATAGGTTGCTTTTTCATATTTGCTTTATAGGTGGACGTATGATGATCACTGAAAAGGGGAGCCTCTTTATGGACCTATAAAAGAGAGTTTATTGTGGACAGGCAGGAGTAGGTCTCAGGAAGGGGTTAAGGGAAAGATGTTTCCTCCTAAAACTTAACAAAGTCAAGACAGCAAAAATATGTATCAGTATCTCTGTTTCAAAGTTTCTAAAATTAGAATCATGGTATTTAAAAAAACTAATACTTATTGAGGTTTTTGAATACTTGCATGAGTATAGGTCAAATTTCAGAACCAAGGGACTGTAAAGTCTTTATTTTTTAAAACTTTTTTTAATTAAAAAAAAAAATTCAGTTTTATTTTTGGCTGTGCCGGGTCTTCGTTGCTGCGTAGGCATTCTCTGGCTGCTGTGAGTGGGGGGTGCTCTCTAGCTATGGTGCATGGGCTTCTCCCTGCTGTGGCTTCTGTTGTGGCGCACGGCCCTAGAGGCCGTGTGGGCTTCAGTGGGTGGGGCTCCCGGCTCTAGAGCACAGGCTCAGTAGTTGTGGCCTAAGGGCTGTTGCTCAGGCAGCATGTGAGGTCTTCCTGGATTAGGAATCAAACCTGTGTCTCCTGCATTAGCAGGCAGATGCTTTACCACTGAGCCACCAGGGACGTCCCTATAAAATCTTTAAATGTTAAATAAGGCAATCTACCATATATAACTTCCTTGGTGGCTCAGACAATAAAGCATCTGCCTGCAGTGCAGGAGACCCAGGTTCGATCCTTGGGTCAGGAAGATCCCCTGGAGAAGGAAACGGCAACCCACTCCAGTATTCTTGCCTGGAGAGTCCCATGGACAGAGGAGCCTGGTAGGCTACAGTCCATGGGTTTATACCATATACGTAGAAGGACATGCCCACTGTTGAGTACATTGCCAGTTTGTGTAATTTTTGAGCTTTTCTCATTCATTCCTTTTTTATAAAATTATTATATCTGAAAATAGAGGAGGGGAATATAGATATTAGATAAAGTTTATTAGAGAGGGATGGGTCTCAGATATTACTAGGAAAAATACTGGAAAGAATTGCAAAAGAAGACTATTACCTGACTACTTGTAATATAGTTGATTTCTCCCCTTCCCCCTTTACTACTTGTTTATGAATTTGTTAGCAGTTGCATTCTTATAGTTAATTAAAAATCTCCTGAGACAGATAAATAATTAGATTCAAGGCAGGGAAATCATCCCATGAGATCTGTGTTTATTTTTAAAGTATCTGACAAGCAGGGCTGATTAGAACAAAGCAGTCACAATTCTCACAGCCCTTTCTGTCCTCTTTATCTCTCACATGTCTTAGTTTTTAAAACTATAACCACTTAGAAAACTGTGCCTGTGACTCAGGAAGTTTTGATCAAATCTCTTTGTGGTACTTTCTTTTTCTTTTTTTACCTTTCTTCCTCTTTCTTATTTAGAAGATTATTATACTTCGGGGAAACCTGGAGACTCTGAATTTTTCCCTTAGGGATTTATTTCCCCTGCTAGATGACCAGACTCTGTAAATGCTTCAGTCTCTTCTTCCTGTTCTTCTGTCTGAGATTTAGAGGGGGAAGAGAACAGTGTTGCCTTAAACTTGATTAATGTTTTACTCCCTTTGATGTGTTTAGACTTTACCTCTTATCTGCTAGTCTTTTCATTTCTATTTTTATTGTAGGCTTCCTTTAACAGAATGGGGATGTATTCCATGCGCCTGTCTCTCAGACCAGTTTTTTCTGTCAAAGAAATCACGAGTGACTGGCATGGAGATTTGTAGGACAGTCAGGAGAGATCTTTTCAGGGAATGGTGGTGTGAGAAGTGGGAGTGCACTTCTGACTGTAGTGGGGTGAGAAGGGAGGAGACCGGCTTCATTGTAAATTCTCTCAAACTACACTGTCAAGAAAGGTCTCTTTCATGTCTCTTTTTAGAAGTAGTTGTGTGTGGTACCATTTGCCTGTGTGTGTTAACGAGAAACTCATTAAGTCTTCAAGAAATAGAGAATCATCTGTCTCTCTCCCTTAAATGCTTTCCTCAGGACGATGCCCGGCAATTGTTTGTTTTAGCTGGCAGTGCTGAAGAAGGAGTCATGACTCCAGAATTAGCAGGAGTGATTAAACGGTTATGGCGAGATGGTGGGGTGCAAGCTTGCTTCAGCAGATCCAGGGAATATCAGCTCAATGATTCTGCTTCATAGTAAGTAATTTTTCCTTGTGAAACTAAAACAGAAAATATCTTGTTGACCCTATCGAAAGTTCAGTGCCCATTCTTAAGGGAATATTTTAGGAACAGACACCCTTAGAATTCTGTAGGATATATTTATAAAAATTTTTTCAGTTTAGGGTTATAGAGCCATTGGTCATTTTGTGTGGCTTGGGAGAAAAATACTTCCTCTTGGAATGTAAATAGGAGACTTGGCATCATTAGAAGAGCTCTGTGGTCATTTATAGTAAATAAGTGAGAGGAGAGAAATCAATTGCAGCTGAGTCCTGAATTTCATTCAACTCAGTAAGTTCTCTCTGCATAAGGGCTTTAGGTTAATTGCCAGCTAACAAGAGAATTTAAAATTGTGATATCCCTTTTATGCACACAACTCTCTCTGGCTGGGCTGCACTATGGATTTCTCTAATGGCACCCCATTCCAGTACTCTTGCCTGGAAAATCTCATGGACAGAGGCACCTGGTAGGCTGCAGTCCATGGGGTCGCTGAGAGTTGGACACGACTCAGTGACTTCACTTTCACTTTCATGCATTGGAGAAGGAAATGGCAACCCACTCCAGTGTTCTTGCTAGGAGAATCCTAGGGACGGCGGAGCCTGGTGGGCTGCCGTCTATGGGGTCGCACAGAGTTGGACACGACTGAAGCAACTTAGCAGTTACCACTTAAAAATCTTTTGTCTAGATCACAATAATAGACTTTGTATAGAAGGAGAATGTTGAGTCTTGGGACAAAGTTGAAGCATCTGTTTGTTAAGAAAATTCCCTGGAGTGTTACGTAGTTTTGGAAAATTTGTAACACTTCTGTTAAGCTATTACATGTTGTCCTATATTGCTTCTTTTACAGTNTTTTTTCAGTTTAGGGTTATAGAGCCATTGGTCATTTTGTGTGGCTTGGGAGAAAAATACTTCCTCTTGGAATGTAAATAGGAGACTTGGCATCATTAGAAGAGCTCTGTGGTCATTTATAGTAAATAAGTGAGAGGAGAGAAATCAATTGCAGCTGAGTCCTGAATTTCATTCAACTCAGTAAGTTCTCTCTGCATAAGGGCTTTAGGTTAATTGCCAGCTAACAAGAGAATTTAAAATTGTGATATCCCTTTTATGCACACAACTCTCTCTGGCTGGGCTGCACTATGGATTTCTCTAATGGCACCCCATTCCAGTACTCTTGCCTGGAAAATCTCATGGACAGAGGCGCCTGGTAGGCTGCAGTCCATGGGGTCGCTGAGAGTTGGACACGACTCAGTGACTTCACTTTCACTTTCATGCATTGGAGAAGGAAATGGCAACCCACTCCAGTGTTCTTGCTAGGAGAATCCTAGGGACGGCGGAGCCTGGTGGGCTGCCGTCTATGGGGTCGCACAGAGTTGGACACGACTGAAGCAACTTAGCAGTTACCACTTAAAAATCTTTTGTCTAGATCACAATAATAGACTTTGTATAGAAGGAGAATGTTGAGTCTTGGGACAAAGTTGAAGCATCTGTTTGTTAAGAAAATTCCCTGGAGTGTTACGTAGTTTTGGAAAATTTGTAACACTTCTGTTAAGCTATTACATGTTGTCCTATATTGCTTCTTTTACAGTGTGTTTATAAGACCTATATTCAGAATGTGTGGGTTTTTTCTTAATGTTGTTTTGGGGTCTTGGTCTGTTTTGTTACCTGTATTCATCTCTGTACTAAAGGCATTTCAAAGCATTAAGGTATTTTTTCCAATATTATATTCTCCCACTTTTCCTATCATTCTAGCTTTAACTGTTATTAGAAGAAATTAAATGATATTTGAGAAACATATTTTTTAAATGAAAACTTGATTTTAGAAACATGTCAATTCCGTTCAGTCTCTCAGTCATGTCCAACTCTTTGCGACCCCATGAATCACAGCATGCCAGGCTTCCCTGTCCATCACCAACTCCCAGAGTTTACCCAGTCTCATGTCCATGGAGTCAGTGATGCCATCCAGCCATCTCATCCTCTGTCGTCCCCTTCTCCTCCTGTCAGGATTCTATAATTTTCTCCGTAGTCATCAAAGCTAGATTGTAATTTTTAAAACATGCATTCAGTAAGCTCTGAATCCTCTAACTATACCTGAAGACACATGATTTATAGTGTTCTTTTTTTCATAACTGTTGATCTGAGCTTGACTGATTCCCTAACATTAATGATGGTACTTAGTGTGGTAGAATTAATACCACTTTTGTGTGCATGCTGAGTCGTATCCGACTCTTTGCAGCCCCATGGACTATATCCTGCTAGGCTCCTCTATCCATGGAATTTTCCAGGCAAGAATACTGGAGTTGGTTGCCATTTCCTACCAAGTTTTGTAGAGGGTCATTAATAATTCACTTACCATGGTATCAGCTGTTCTTTAAAAAAAGATTGTAGTCGGGGGGACCTGAAATTGTGAAGAATTTAATTTAGCTTTGAAGAAGTTTTTAAATTATTTCACTGAACAAATGAAGTTTCTTTGGAGGTATTTATTTGTTTTTGGCTTAGATTAAAAAGAAATCTTTTAACTTTTCTGTTTCATGAATGAAAACAGGAGGAAATAAATACTCATTCTTACTGAGCTTAGTAGTTCTTTTTAATTTTAATATTTCAAACAGCATTTCTAATGCTCTGGCAAATGTTTAAACAGACAAATGACCCATTGATTTAACTGTCTGAGGGCTTTTGTTTGGTTGGATTTTTGTACTGTGCAGTGCACAGTTGATTTAGTATTGAATTTCAGGAGTCTGTATTAAGAATAGTGTTTTCATGTTTTTAAATTGGCTTTCACGGTTAAATTTTGGTAGAATTAATACCACTTTTGTGTAGTGTATAAAGAATCTACTTTAATTGTCCTGTGCTACATTCCCCCTTTTTTTCCTCATTATCTTTTCTAAGATACTGAAGATCTGATTTGTTCTGCCACTTTAGTGACAGGTACAGATCCTGCTTTCAGCAAGGAACTAGTTTAGTCTGTTGATTTGCTCTGCACATGGTTGGCTTCATTAGGTAAAAATAAATGTGTATTTTACTTACTTAGTTACCTAAATGATTTGGATAGAATATCCCAAACCAACTACATTCCAACTCAGCAAGACGTTTTGCGGACGAGAGTGAAGACCACAGGCATTGTGGAAACACATTTCACTTTCAAAGACCTATACTTCAAGTAAGTCACTAGCCTTTTTCTAGATATGCCAAACACAAATATCTTTGCTTCAGTTAGTATCTGTTAATCAGGGTATAATTTATCTAGGCAACTTTTTTTGATTCAGAAATTTATAGTTATATTCATCTGCTAGTATTTGGCTCTTTTAAGTGAATGGGTCCAAGTGTTTCTTCTTTCTCCAAATAGCGTCAAATATTTTTTCTGTTTGGAGCAATTTGAATTCAAAATTAAATTAGAACTTACATATCAATAAAAGTAATCATGTGGTTACCAATTTATTTTATCTTTAATTTTATTCTTTTCAGCTGCTTTTTTATTGGAGTCACCAAAACAGGTATTGAATGTTTGTTGTTTAGAAGGGTAGCAACAATGCTAAAAGGATAGAAAGTAGTGTTTTGGTTTAGCTTATATGGCTTTGTTCTGGCATTTTGATATTAAAATAGAAATGCTTTTCTCACCAGTGTCAACCGTTTCTTACTGGATCTCACTTCTCTTTAATGGAATGAAGCTAATATTGTCATGGCCTTTGACTGATTAGTGCACAGTATAATGCACAGCTTAATTCTTAATACTATGTACAGAGTGGAATATTGATCTAGGGGTAGAGTTAATTTGCAGAAGTAAGGTGATTTATAAACAATTATTGTTTTAGAGAGAGAAAACTCTAATATTCTAATACAGAGGATTTTCTCATCAGCATTAGTAATTCTAGAATAGGCTTCAGCTTGTCTCTGTGTTAATAATAGACCTGTCTTTTTGGTTCCTGTTTTCTGCTTTTGTGACCTTTGAGCTTAGGAATAAACTTTCCCTCTTCAATATATGATGTCCTTTTTAGCTACTTCTTTATGCTTATATGTAGAATGTGACATTCACCAGTATTGCATGCAAATGTAACTTCTAGCTCAGATTCTCTCAATTTTCTTTTCTCTGAAAAAAATTGCTTCATAGAATTCTGTGTGCAAAACAGTATGCAAAATCCATAGAGTTTAGCTATTACTAGACACTAGTTGAGGTCTTGAAGTCTTAATACACCAAAATGGATTTGAAACCTGATGGAGGAAAATAGTAGTTCAGCTGAATATTTTTAGAGTAGAAGAGCTGCTTATCATAGTATTGATGAATTTATTAACAAGAATAGCATAGTCTCCATGGATTATAAGTCATGAAACTGTAAAAATGAGATGATGTATGCTATAAGATTAGTAATCCATTTATATGTCATGACCTTTACTTACTTAGTGTGGGAAACTTGTCGATGTCATAGTTGATCTTTAGTTAGGTAAATCCTATTGGTCTCTTTATGTCAGGATTAATAGCCTGATCTAATTAAGGTTCTGCACACACTTTATTGCTGGCATGTAGATATCTTGTTATGAAGTACTATCACTTCTTCCTTTTCCTCTTCTCTCTAGGCAAAAACCACTATCCATTAATTCAAACATTTATTGAGCATCTGCTATATGCAAGGCATTCTGTAATTGCTTACTTGCCTCTCAGTTATGAGGTAATGTTTATAAAATGTTGATGTTAGTGAATGATACTGTAAATGTTAATATATGTGAAAAGCCCACTTTGGGAACTTCACAGTGTTCTACCAGTTTTACGGATTTCATAGAAAGAAATGGTAGAGCATACTGAAATTATTGGTGTACCAGTGTATGTCTGCCCTTGGAAGGTCCATGGTGAAATGTGTGATGTTAACTTTTCTAAAACTTATAAGTTTTAGAAGTTATATTATCGCCAACTTGTGATTGCCTCATTTCAGGGGTCAGGACTAAAGTTTCAAAAAACTGTGTTAAGATCAGCCAAAAGTTGAAGTTGGGTCATGAAGAGATGAGATGACTGTTCTTTTAAAACATACACTGAAAAAACTTTCAACCATGTCTTAAATTTCTCTCAATCTCTATAGGAAATATTCTCTTGAAATAGACACCTAGTCCCTGTAGACCTGACACACTGAACCAGCTTGGCAGAGTTTAACCTTAAAACATTTTATCATTGTCATTCAAACATATATCTTAAGAGTAGCTAACCATTTGTGTACATACCTCCTCAGACCCTGGTACCAGTTAAAAAACAAAGCAGTGCAGGCCCTCTCTTTACCGTAGGTGGTGAAAGGGGACACCGCTGACAGAAGTCCAGCAGCTCACTCAGAATATCGAGTTGAGTCTCCTGGAAGGGATAGTGGAGCAGAACCAATCAGAAGTGGGGCATACAGTGTGTGAACGGTTTTGAGGCTTTGTCATTATTCATTAGGTTGAATGAGACTTGAAGTTGGAAAATATTTGTTTTGTGTTTAGATACTGGGTTCTTAGAGTTCTACCACAAAATATAATTTACTTTTTTCTGCAATTAATCTCGAAAATATTTTCCTTAAAGTAAGAAAAACATATCTCAGTTATAACTCGATTTAAAGAAAGAAAAAGTAAGGAAACAAAATTTTGAATCAGTAGAGTTATGGAAGCAGGATGCAAGTTGGGGATTTATGTTTTTTCATTGTTTTTTTTCTTTTTTATCTCTTTTAACTAAAGAGATGAATCGTTTTGAGAGGTAGAGTGGTGTTGTGAGTACCAGCTTGGGTACAGGAATTAGAGCTCCAGTCCCCATTTGTTAGTTGTGTTCCCTTGGGCAAATGAACGTATCTGCACCTCAGTTTCTTCATCTGTAAAATGGGGATAATAATAGTACTGACAGGAGTGTTATGAGGGTTAAATGAGTTAATGTACTTAAAGATGTTTAGGGTAATGTCTGGCAAATGTTAGTTATTATTTTTACTATCTCAGATTGTTCAGTATTGTTCAGCTTTTCATTTTTCCTGTCTTTTTTCCCTCCTTCCTTTAGTCTATTTCACTGCTCACTCTGCTGACTTTTGGCACGTCTGGTACAAGCTTTGATAGAGAGGAGGCTCAACTGTTTCTCTAAAATGAGACTCTTGATTGTTCTTCAACTTTATTTTGTCATATTGTTCTCTTACATTTAACTACAGATAATTTTTATTTGCTTCTTGTTTGTCTTTTTTTTTTTATTACAAATGGGGTTTTGAAAATGCAATAGTGGGAACTTCCCTAAACATTTCAGTTTAGAAATGTGTGTGTGTGTGTGTGTGTGACCTTGCTAAAATTGTGCATTCTTTCCCCTTGTTCAGGATGTTTGATGTAGGTGGCCAAAGATCAGAACGAAAAAAGTGGATTCACTGTTTTGAGGGAGTGACAGCAATTATCTTCTGTGTGGCCCTCAGTGATTATGACCTTGTTCTGGCTGAAGATGAGGAGATGGTATGTTGGAGCTTCTGGTAAATAAAAGACCTGTCTAATGCAAGCAGGAAATGGAAAATAACACTTAGGAAGACTTTGTGCATCCATTTACTTATTGAACCAGAACCTAATAGTCTTAATTTTTCTCCTTGTCAGTGAGATTAAATTTTCAAATTATTGATCTATACCCTGTTAACCGTAAGGAGATACGACAGCACACTGAGTATATGGACAGGTTTAGGTCTCTTATTAGCTAGTCTGTATTCCCACTTGCCAAGCTTCAAGAATTATAAAAATAAGGACTGACTCAGCTTTTGTATTATCAGTATCTGACTAGTTTCCATGATTGCACATCAGTGGTTTTAAAACTTTGTGGTCTGGGACTTCTCTTGTGGTCCAGTGGTTAGGATGCCACACTCCCACCACAGGAGGCGTGGGTTCAACCCCTGGTCGAGGAACTAAGATCCAGCATGGTGTGTGGCACAGTCAAAGGAAAGAAAAGAAATAAACCCTTTCTGGTCTGTGTTTCATTAATAGTTAATCTACTTTTACTTTTTGCTACTGACCTATATCATCCTTTGTTTCTTTCTCAGNCCCCTGGTCGAGGAACTAAGATCCAGCATGGTGTGTGGCACAGTCAAAGGAAAGAAAAGAAATAAACCCTTTCTGGTCTGTGTTTCATTAATAGTTAATCTACTTTTACTTTTTGCTACTGACCTATATCATCCTTTGTTTCTTTCTCAGAACCGAATGCATGAAAGCATGAAACTCTTTGACAGCATTTGTAACAACAAATGGTTTACAGACACTTCGATCATTCTGTTTCTCAACAAGAAAGATCTTTTTGAGGAAAAAATAAAAAGGAGTTCATTAACTATCTGTTATCCAGAATACACAGGTAAAGGGTCATGAAAGATTTTGTTGGAGGTATATATCTTGAATCAAAACTTTCATGACCTTCCTACAGCTGTCATTCATTTTGAATAGTGTATGTATCTCCTTGTGGAGAGTGTTCATTTGTAGTGGTATCAGCATTAAGCATGTGCTTAAGACCCTGTAAGTCTAAAGTGCTATTCCAGATATAATCATATTTATGATGGTTATATTTCTGTCCTCATTTTTTGAGGTAAAGAAAGATAAAAATTTGATATAAATATATTCACAAAAAACAAGGATAAGATAAGAGTTTTGCACTCAAGAAACTGACATTAGTTATAGAAAGAGAGAGAGAGAGAGAGAGACACATGTAAAGAGTTTCATTTTAGTGTGAAATGTTCATTAATAGAAGAACCAAAGAAGTGGTTACCTCAGTGGGATCAGTGTAATCTTTTTCTAGAGGAAATGACACTTGGAGTGAGAGAGTAGGAGGATGAACTAGAAATCAGCAGGCAGGTGGGGGAGTAAAAAACATTTTAGGAAAAGAAAATTGCATATATAAAAATCTACAGTTAAAATTGACATTATTTGTCATAACTGCCATGACTGGTAAGGACATCAGTGGGTTCACTTGAATTTAAACCAGCTCTAGATAGGAGAAAAATCTCAGTCTCCTCATTTGCTATTTCAGTGGAGAGCGCATCTCATATTTTAGAACAAATAGGGGTGCCTTGCTTAAATAAAAATAGCATTTAATGTATAATTGTGTGAAGAGTTTATGGGTAAAGCTGTATTTTTGCAGCACTGTGACAGTAGCTTCTGCTTTAATATTAAACAGCTTGTTATTTAAATACTGGATCAAAATGGTTGGCTTCAAAATGTCATCATTAGTAAACTAACTTCATGTGCAAAAAAAGAAAAAGACATGATTTTCTCTGAAACCTAGGAGGAATTTGAAATTGCTGGAGCTTAGACTGTGGGGAGGAGTGGTTAGATAAATGAGCAGGGATGCTCATAGAGGGCATTGTATGCCATGCTGAGACAGAGGAGAACTATTGAAGAATATTCTTTGGGGTACATGATGTAGTAGGAACTGATTTTAAAAGATTACATAATAGATGCCAATAAAGATAGATAGTAGGGGAGTTGAATTAGTAAGGACTTTCAGTATACACATAGAAACTTTTGGTGAAGGTACAGAGATATAGAATTCAGGGACAAGAATGCAGACGGTTCTCAAGAATGCAGTTAGAATTAGGAAATATTGTCAGAAGTCCTGGAAGCCCTTCTTTCCCCATCTTTTTTCTCTCCTGTGTCTTCTCTATTCTTCTCTCTCTCCTTACCAACTCTCTCCTGTTCAGTGTAGATGATAAAAGTTGGCCCTGTTATGGTTGCTGTATCTCCTCCATTTAAAAACCAGGCTAGATTGGGATTTGTTGGCCCAAGGTTCAGATTGATTGGCCAAGGTTAAGTAAGGCAAAAACCCTTAGCTCAGTCCGTTGAGGTTAGGGTCAACAAACGTGAGTGCTAAGGCTGTATCATTATGACCTTTAGATCAGAATTAAGTGTTTCTAGGAAAGCAGACCTCTTGTTAGCTGAGCAGATGCTGTAAATGCTTTATATAATAAGGTGAAAGGGTGTAGCTAGGGTGAGGAAATGGAAAGAGTCAGAGGTACTCTTGATTGGTACTTGGTAAGTTCCTAAATATAAATTCATTTAGGAATGTTAAATATGAGTTCATATTTTGGAATGTTGGTTTTGAAGTTTCTGAAACATCCTGACAGAGATATTTAATAGATAGTTATATATATGGCCTTGGAGCTTGGGGAGAGGTTAAAGCTTAGTAACAGATACTGATTTGGGATCATGTGTAAATACAACATGAAAATGGATGAGATGACCTAGGGTGATGATGTAGAATGAGGAGAGAAAAGAATAGAATGGGAGCAAATACCAGCCTCTGTTGGCAGGAGAGATAGAAAGGTTTGTATTGGATATAAAGAGAAGAATCTGGAAAGCTAAAGTGTCATAAACTAAGAGGAGAGTTTAAATAGTGTGGAGTGGTCAACAGTGTCATATGCAGATAAGTAAATGCATTTTGAAAAAATGTCTTGTGGAGCTAGCAGTTAGAAGATCATTGACTGTTAATGGAGAGCATTGTCAGTGGAATAATGAGAGCAGAGCCAGGACCAGTGAGTTTCTGAGTGGGAAGTGAAGAAATAAAGACAAGTGTAGCCTCCTCTTGAGCAGCTTAGATTACAGGGGAAGGGGAGATCTTTAAATGTTTATAGGCTTAGAGGTAAGATCCTAAAGCAAAAGAGAAGTTGTTAAAAGTAGATGTAATTAATGGAGCAAAATTTGTAATCAGGTGGGGAAAGAAGGAATCAAGAGTCTAGGTAGGATGAATGGATAAATAAATTACTATATCTGTACTATGGAATATTATTTAGGTATCTGTGTGTGTGCTCGGGTCGCGTCTCTCTCTGACCCCATGGACTGTAGCCTGCCAGGCTTCTATTTAGCTATAAAAAGGAACAAAGTATTGATAATGCTACAACTTTGATGAATACTGTAAACTTTATACTAAATGAAAGAAGCCAAACAGAAAAGGTCACATTTGTATGATTCCTTCTATATGGTATATCCCAAATAGGCAGATCCATAGAGACAGAAAGCAAGTTGGTTGGCAGGAAATTCACACGGGGGAATGAGGGATGGTTACTTAATGGGTATTTTTCTGGGGCGGTAGGAAAGTTTGAAACTAGAGAGAGGTGGTGATTGTATAACATGTGACTGCACTGAATACCACTGATTGTAAACTTACTGCATGTTATGTGAGTTTCATTTCAATTTAAAAAGTTCAGATGTAGTTTTAAAGCCCTGTGACCTCTCTCTTCTTAGGGAATTTAGAACTGCAGCCTCTGTTAAGAGTGAGGAGGAAGATGAGAGTTGGTTAAGTTTATAAAAGGTAGCCAGATTTTAGAATGGGAGAAAAATTTTAAGACAAGTAAAGGATTGATGTTAATGTTTCAGCTGGGAATCTTCACACACAGCAAAGAGTTGTCAATATCTTATCCATTTTTCAGTAGGGGGTGGGGTGAATTTCCAAGCCTGTTTTCCATTGCTGTCATTCTTCTTAAGAATTTTCACATCATGTTTTGGTCATCTGTCTAAATTTTTGCCTTTCCGTATTCCTCATGGGACAGAGAAAGGGGCAGCAGA
The DNA here is from genome assembly GCA_006410875.1 of Neotragus pygmaeus. Taxonomy (NCBI): domain Eukaryota; kingdom Metazoa; phylum Chordata; class Mammalia; order Artiodactyla; family Bovidae; genus Neotragus; species Neotragus pygmaeus. The sequence goes on from SJYV01017288.1 coordinate 975,407, forward strand.
GGGATGAGATGGTTGGATGGCATCACTGNGAAGGGTGCTCTGAAGGTCTTAAGTCTTTTGATGTATAAGTATTGTTGAGTCTTGGCCTGACTGAGGTTGTTACGTTATTCATATCTGTATAAGTGATGCACAGTCAAAACCCATTTTCCAGATTTACATTTTGGTTTTGTGAAGAGCTCTTTTCACGTCAGCCTGCAGGTCCTTTTGTGCAATGTACTGCAAATGTCATTAAATATTGAATGGTCCATTAGGGGAAGGCAAATGAAGAGAATGTAGTTTGAGCATTCCAAATCAGCAATTTGAGCAGTGCCTTTTGGGGTCCAGTCTTTTTGGATTGGATTCTATTTCATCTTTTGATGTGACCTTTCAGTAGTTTTAAAAAAAGGTTGGTGATCATCAAAGCTGGTTCAGAAAGCAAGCCACAGCAGTTCAGTGCCTTTATTGGTAGGTTTTTTTCTTTTTGCTTTTTTGGGAAAATTATAACTCTGCAGGTGGTATAACTGTATTATCTAACAACTTTTTTTTTAGGATTGGCAAAACTGGATCTAAAAGAAAGAAAATTATCAGCTTCAATTGGTGATTGACTTATGCCCACAGTGTAAATAGGAATAGTTCTTGTTCATTTTGAATATATCTTTTCCTTATTGTATTCTGTGATGTAGAATAATTTGGAAATGAGAACTAGTAAAATGTTACTTTAACTGTAGTTTTTCTGTAGTCTGGGCTAGTGGGATCATGTTGTTGATAACCCCAAACAAGAAATAATCCAAAAAAGTTAATTTAACTTGAAATGCATTTTGTATTTTCATTTGAATATGTCTATCTGATGTGTTAATTTTTTAACCTTTTCATTAATGAAAAATAGTAATTCTCCACTTTTTTGACTTTACACCATTTACATTTGTTCTATATTTGTGAGGATCACCTCTTACCCCTCCATCCCAAATAATTTATCAAAATGCACATTCGTGAGGGCACAGTTTCAGTCAGTGGTTTTCAAATATGCCATCAGTCAAAATCACCTGGTTCCATCTCAGAGATTGACTCTTGGCTGGTGGCCTAGCAGTCTATAATTTTAAAAAGGTGATTTTGATCTGATGAATCTGATGGTCTGCCTTACAAACCACTATTGTGTTTTGAATTAAAAGATCTTTTCTTATAGCAGAGCCAAAATGTGGGGATGACACATCATATCTACTAGCTTGGAGAAAAAGAACTGATATTTGTAATCAAAGAAATGAAAAATTGCCTGTATCTTTTTGGTGGAGAATACTGAAAATTTGTGATGGATCATGTTTCAGAATTTAGTTGGCCAGGCTTTGGACCATCTAAGAAATCAGCACATCTAAGAAAATTTAAAAATTAAATAACAATAAATAGCCGTTAGCAGGAAGGACTGTAACAGCAGCTTTATTTTGTTGACAGTTACATCTTAGCCACCTAATTAAAACTCTGGGGTGTAAAATGGCCATCTGTTAGGCTCCTATGTAAAGAGGAAGAATTCTGCTCCTTAATGGTCAGTCTTAGGGAATAAATAACCTCACAATTTCAGCCTTTCAACAGATTCACCTCCTGGCATGAAAATTCTAAGAACTGTTAGAATTATTCATAAGTGGATCTTGAAGTGTCATTTTCATCTTGGATGGTTTGACTCTAGACCTCTAGTTCAGTGCATTGTACCTGACAGGTTGTGACTTTTCACAAGGTGCTGCTTTCGAAGAATAGATGGACCACATTTTAAAAACCTGTTTCCTTGCCTTGTTTATTTTTTATTATCTTATGTATTCTATTTGTGTTTTATTATATATACATTTTGGAGTATTTAAAAATAACTGCTGGTTCTTCGGATTTATTTGCTCACCTTATATTCTTACATTCTGGCCACTGATGTGTGGCCGTTCTCTCTGATTTATAGCTATAACTTTGTTTGGACCTTGATGGCCTGATCTGGTTAGTTACTTTTTTATATTTATCCATTTGCTTAGCATAGTTCTGGCATTTCCTGTTGTAGAGCTCCTTGCTGTATTGGCAGTTACATACAAGGGGAAGTTAGTCTCTCAGTCAGTCAAAAAGCTGCCTGTTTGAATGATTTTTTTTTTTTTCTTTTAGATCTTCAAAAAACAGTGGCCCCGTACTCATTGATACAAACCTAAAATATTAATAGTGCTCATTCCTTTTACTGATTCCCTGTGAGATCTTTCATATGTGATACTGACTTTAAGAATAAAATTATCTCAGTTTCCCTGTACTACCAGGTAATTTTCTTCTTCCAGTTTAGGCTTCAAAGTACAAATCAGAGATCTGACCTGAACCAGCCACAGGTCTCCTTGTAAACTTATGACTGTCCAAACACAAAAGGAAACCAAGCTGCTTAGAGCCCTGGAACTTAGATACCTCTTGCTATCAACTATCAGAAAGTAAAAAATTTAATTTAAGTGAGGCATACTGAAGAACAGACTTCTAGGATGGTCAGGATCCTTGTTCCTTTACCCTTGTTTAGGTTTTGAATCCCCACACCCCCTCACCATCCACCCTCCAGTTTTCTCACAATCTTTTATGAATTACTTCTGCTGAGGAGAGCATATTTCAGAACAAATCAGGGCAGGACAGTTATTTTCTGACACTATGTCAGGCCTGCACCTGGCTTTCCTCAAGTCTTCTCAGGAATAAGAGATAATACGGAATATTATGCAGCAGCAGATACCTGTGGTGCACGATTAGCATAGAGATTCTTTGGCTAACCTCAACTCAATTAAAATGTCCAGGTCCAGGGAATATGTATTTTTCAAGTAAATTCTTCAGGTGGTTCTGATGTGACTAACGTGGGCCAACATCCTGGGGACAGCTGAATAGACCTCATATTAAAGATCAACAGGAATACTAAACAGCCTCTAAGTCACTAGTGAAAGACTTGAGTTATTTTTTATTTGCAGTAAGTACAAAGCACCTTTTGTACATAACTTAAAGTGCCTTTCGCCCAAAAAGTTAGTTTGAGGAATGTTTAGCCAAAGAACATTACGGCATTTTGGATAAGAGTATTTAGTTTTTATACAAAAGTTAGACAAAACAAGAAACTTGGGGTTTCTAAACATTTATTGCATTTATTTAACTCCATTTATTTTCAGTGAAAATACACAAAAGTAAAGATAAAATCCTATAACAAAGATAACTATAATAACATGAATATCCATTTACAGTCGGTAGATAAAGAACAAAACTAGCTATAGAATGAAAGTTTTTTTGGGATGAGGTAGGTAAAGGGAATGAATGATTGAGGAGTTAAATATATATCTCGGGATGCCCAGTGGTATATGTTTTCCCTTCTTGAAATCTAGTGGGAATCAACATGGTAGGAGAAATAATCAAATATTAGTAAATATTCTTATGGGGTACACCGTCTCAATGTGTTAGCATTAGCTGTAACATCATTTACAGCTGGAATATTAAATTCTGTACACCCTGGTTGTACAGATAACCTATCTTATCCCCACCCCCCTGGCCATATTCCTTTGGGTTATCCAAACATTTTTATCAAGAGGCTTGTTTATATGTAAGAGAGAATCCCAGTGGACATAACAAATTATAAGAAATTACCTGTTTTTTCTAACCGTTCATCTTTGCTTACATAGGATGAAGGGTTCTCTTACGAGGTTGGAGAGTTGCTTGATGTGGTGGGTTCTGGTCTTTTCCTTGCTTCCAGCTAGCTGTGAAATCTTTCAGTCTTTTATCCCTCGTCTAAAGACAGACTAAAGTACTCCTAGTTCTGATACACTCTAGTTCTGATCAAATAGAAATAACATTAGAAATGTTTCATAAATATTCTTTATGAAATTCAAAATGATACTCTACTCCAAAAAAAAAAAAGTTAAGTCTTGAGACAATACCTACAAATGTTGCTCATTGTTGCCTGTTGTCTTTTCTCATAATCACTTTTCCCTATTCATTTCAAAAACCTACACTGAGCTAAATTACTACAAATTCTATTTGGTGAAGCAGGGTGAAAAGGTCTGTAAAAATTTTGCATTTAAATCCAGTTCTTTATTTCCTGTTCAAACCAGTGTTTGCTTTTCCATGACCAAAGGGCAGAAAAGTTCTTAAAATCTGCAGTTTATCTGTTTGACCTCACAGAGATGTCTTCACACTTCTGCCTAGCAGGATCACCAGAGGCTCTGGCACACTTGCAGTCCCTGGGTCAACACTGAAGTCCTGCTGGAATCTGTGCTCCGGGGGCTGTGCCGGGTAGAGAGGGCAGTGGGAGGTAAGAGCTCTTCACCCTTCACCACCTTCTCCACCCAGCAGGGCCAGCACACTTTGGTCTACGGCACATCTCCAAGTATAGCATGGTTTTTGAAGGTTCTTATTTTTCACCTTGGGGATGGGGCCACCCAGATTTTGACTGTTTGGGGTACATGTACGTGAATTTTTTTTCATCAGAGTAGGAACTATTTTGAGTAAATGTGTCTCTTATATGGTTCTTATACTGAATTTTTGTGCTCATTTTATCCATCCTTTAATTGACAGAAACATAAAAGCTCATTTCCAGTTATATTTTTTCTATTATTTTTTTATTGTAGTAAAATGTACATAACATAAAATTTGCCATTTTAACTATTTTAAAGTATATAGTTCAGTAGTATTAGGTACATTCATGTTTTTATGCAGTATCACCACCGTCCATCTCCAGAACTTTTTTCATCTTCCCAAATTGAAACTGTACCCATTAAATAATAACTCCTCACTTTCATTCTACTTTCTGTCTTTATAAATTTGACTACTTTGACTACTTTAGATTCTTGATATAAATGAAATCATATTGTTTGTCGTATTTTTGTAAGGAAAAAAGCAACTGTCATCAGATTGATATGAAATGGAACTTAATTTACATTTGGCTTACTTTCATCAATGTCTAATCCTGCAATTCAAGGAAAACATGGTCTCTGCCCTCTAAGATAAGAACAGGAAATTATACCTTCAGCAAACAAAGCTGTTTATATATTTTTTTATTCTGTGCTAACATCACATCCATTTTGAGGCCAGTTTGTATTTAGTTTGGAGATGGTTTTATTAAATAGCTATGATTTAGAGTTGGCATAATTTAAAAATAACCAAGGACTTGTTTGGGACTAGAAGGAGCTTAGGTGAATGAGAAAATTGACTTTGACATTATAGTGTTTGGTGGACTGTTGGTATTGTGCAGATAGAAAAACTAACGGCTTTGGATTCAGAAGACTTATTTTGGAGTTCAAGTTCTGTTACTTCCCAGCGTTGTGATCTTGATGAAGACACTCCACCTCCCTTGGCCTCAGTTTCTTATCTGTAAATTGCTAGTGATGGACCTGGAATAGCTTTATCATCCTAAACATTAAGGTTGCAGTGTATGAAAACAGGGTTGAGTACTAGTTTCTAACCTATCTTGTTACAGAAAAGAATTTGTGATGACATAAAATTCAACAGTATAATGTAAATTTAAAACGGAGCAAAAGAAGACATATAGACAGCAGAGTGAGTATATGACATAATTTTGGTTTTAAGCTTTCTAGCAGCTGTTTTGTGCAAAGAGAACTTTTCATGGACACAATCAAAATGTCCATGAGATAAAAATAAGCCAGTAGGATAGGAGAAATACCAATGTAGTTGTCTCTAATAGTGTAAGGTTTAGGAATCATCTCTGGGTCTGACAAACAAGCTGCAGTAAGGATTAATATGCTTTTTGGAAGCCTACCCAGAACATTTGAAGTCAAGTCCTCTTACCTTTACTCAGAGAAGAGGCTGGTGTTTGCTAAGAGCTTTAGGAAATTGTTTTGACTTTGTTCTAAGGAACAGATGAGTGGATGACCAAAGCCCCCAGTTTTTATTCTGTGTAAACTCACCAGAAGAGTTTTAGCTTGAAAGCATTATAAGATGAATAACCAGATTCTAATCTGAGTAAAGCAGCTGTAGAAGTGTTGCTTTTAAGTACTGCTACTTCCCTATCCAGCCTCCAAGATAACCTTTCTGCAAAGTGAATATAGGGCATCTTTTGGCTTGTGGGAATTTGTTTATAAACCAGTTAAAAGTTGAGATGTCTACCAGAGCAGAAGAAAACTAAAATATAACTGTGTTTTATTCTGCTAGAGATTGTTCTACCATAAGACCTGTCCCACTGACTCTGTTTCCATGCTAGTACTGTAGGGCAAGTTCTCTATGAACATTAATAACCAAGGAGTCTGTGTTGGGCTTCTGTAGTTTGACCTATAACCAATTCCTGCCTAGAGTCAAAGATCAAGGAAAAGGTAATTTAGAAAAGCAAACAAGTAGGTGGGGTTACCTACTTGAGGGTGGAATAAATGGGAAAGACTACGTTTGGGCCTTGAATTGCTAAGATCGTAGCTATAGCAGAATTCTTAACCTGGGGCTTCAGAACTCCAAAGATAAAACTGTTGTTTTTTCAGTGTGTTGGTTTCCTTTGTAGTTTTCTGAATTTTGTTTTATGCATTTTAAAGTATCCTGGGAAAGAGATCCATAGGCTTCATCAGACTGCTTAGAGGGATTTACGATACCAAAAGAAAGAAAAAAGAAAACACCTTGGAACCCGCTATAAGTTGAGTTAAAGCAAAGAGGTTAGTGAGCATTAGAGTGTGTTGTTTAGAATAGGCCCTGAACAGGGCTTGGATTCAAGAAATCTTGCCCAGATTTTTATTCTTTGGTTTAAGTTTTTTAATTGGCAGTAGACAGTAGTTTTCCTTATTTCCTTGGTAATTTTCCCAAGTTGGTTCTTTTCAAAGAATCAGAAAGACTATTAAATGAATCCAATTTTAACACCTGCAAATTTATTCTTCAGTGTATTTCAAGCTCATATGGCTCTCTAGTATCAATATTGCTAGTAGTAGCCTAAGTGTGAATGTGTTTTTATGGCAAGGAGCAGATTTTCATTTTAATCGACACTTTCTTTTATATAGTAAATCTTAGATGCCAAGAGCTTTCCTCACTAGTAGTTGTAAATGCTAAATCTATACTTGACTTCACCACCTCCTGTCAAGATAAATACAAGGTTTGTTTCCCCTCAAAGGAGTTCAAGGGGTAATTTAATTGTTGGCCTATTTGGGGAGATGTTGTTTTCAGCCAGGCATCACATGGATCCAACTGCAAAGATTTTCAGTGCCTAAAGCAAAATCAGCTGCCTTTTTTGTTCTGAAACATGTAGCAGTTGAAATGAGGATTTTAGGATTGCTCACTTGTTCTAAATTCTGTGACAGAGAAGTAGCAGCAATAGTCATTAATACTCCCAAGTGGGAGTGTGTTCTGTCCCCCAGGTTCATTTAGAAAGTGTCTTATATAGCTGAGAGAGTTACTTAGAGGGATAAGTATCCCTATACTTACAGAGATATAGGGAACACAGTCTGGCAGTTTGGGAACAGAGGGATAATACAATTTAATGAAAATCGTTTTGGAGAACTCCCTGGTGGTCCAGTGGTTAGGACTCTGACCAGGGCCTGGATTCAGTCTCTGGTTGGGGAACTAAGATCCTGCAAGGCGAGCCATGTGGCCAAAAAAACAAAAAAAAAAAAAAAAACTGGATTTGTGCCTTAGAGCTCACAAACTCACATCTATCTGGTGATTCAGATCTCTTAGCTAAGGCACATAAAGGTCTTACAGTGAAAAAGGGTGGTAGGTTTATTGAACTTCTGTTTTTAACTAATTTAGTTTTTTTTGCAGATTGCAGGGAAGGTTTTGCTTTTATGTTTGGGATAATTCACCTAAACCTTGGTGTTGAATGTCATTAGTGGGAGCTTTAATTTGAGATTTCTTTCTGTCACCACACAGTTTTTAATGTGCCTTCCTTCAGTTACGTTTGTGATCATTAGAATAACCTTGTGAAGTAGTAGAGAAGTTACCTTCATTTTATAGATGAGGGACTCAAGGCTCAGACAAATGAAATATTTACATTTTTGCATCAATAGTAAGTTGCAGAGCCAATAATGGATCCTGGGTCTTCTGATTTCCTGGTCTTGCATTCTTTAAACTATGCTAGCTATCCCGCTTTTAAAAGAACAAATGAGACACGGTTGCAATCATACATACTCCATCTCCAAGGGAGAATGGATTCATTCTTCTTGTCATAATATATTGACCTTAAATTTTCTGCTTAAAATGAACGAGATTTGGAGCCTGTTTATAGAACATACTTGAGGAATGGTGAGAACTAGAAGAGTCCGCAGTCCTTGAGGTTTTCTTTGATGATAATATCTGTAACTGCATCAAATACAAATTTGACATTCTGTGTATCTGTAGCACAGGTCATGTGACTGTAGATTTCTTTGACATCTTTTCTCATGTTGAGGTCAAGGAATTGACTCTTGATATAATTCCCTGCATCCTCATAAGAGTTGTTCCCTGGTTTTCCAGAAAAATAGTGAAGAAGTGGGATAAATTAGGCCTTCTTAGTTGCTCACTTACTTTTTAAGTGACTGATTTGATCCTCAAAATGTGTTAGACAGTTATGGTTGGGGGTTTAGTTTTGGAGGGTGGGTCCTCTCCTCTCTTGCACTCCAGTGTTTCACACTTGAGCAAAGGAATTGAGGAGAGAGGCGTCTCTCTCTCTGTAGACACCTTTGATTCTGGCAGATATCATTTGAATAATCAGTGGCTCATCTGTATTTAATGTCTGCTCTATTCCAGAGATATCTGAATTTAAACCTCTAACTGAATACTCAAGTTTCTCAGGTAGACATCCAAATATCTCTTGGACATCATAAAACTCAATAAGACAATATTAAAGAGATAAGGGATCATCAACTCAGCAAAGCAAAGGATTTAACACTTACTACTCCGACATGGGTTTGGGTGAACTCTGGGAGTTGGTGATGGACAGGGAGGCCTGGATGTGCTGTGATTCATGGGGTCGCAAAGAGTTGGACACGACTGAGGGACTGAACTGAACTGAAAGACAAGTTCCTTAGTATAGGAACTTCTTGGTATAGGAAATGAGGCAATTGCCTATCATTACTATGAAAGAATTGTCTCTAGCCTTTGGCACTTACCATCATACTCTGGAAAGCAAATGCTGAGATGGACTTTCTTGATTTTTTCCTCAAAGAGGTCCTTCTTGTTGAGAAAGAGGACAATGGAAGTGGCCGCAAAGAACTTGTGGTTACATATGCTGTTGAACAGGTGCAGTGACTCATGCATACGATTCTAGTGAGAGGAAATACCATCAGAAATATCAGATTGGGCTTATGGCATACCTGTTTGCTTCCTGTTGTTGCTCCCCTTGAAGAGACCTGTATTTCAAATGTAAAAGGAAAGATAGGGAACAGCTTAGCTTATCTGTTTAGTGTGGTAGAGTAGATCCAAAGAGGTCCGACTTTCTACTGATCTTTATATCAGCTGTATGATTTGGAGGAAATTAGTGAGCTTTTCTGAGTCTCTGTTTCCCTATTTCATAGGAGTATTATGAAAGTTAAATGAGACTGTGTGTCTGTAGTGTCCGTGATGATGATGATGTTTAGTCACTAAGTCATGTCTGACTTTGCAACCCGATTGACTGTAGCCCTCCAGGCTCCTCTGTCCATGGGATTTCCCAGGTAAGAATACTGGAGTGGGTTGCCATTTGCTTTGCTAAGTATCCATAATAGTAGCTGGCATATAGGTGTACAATAAATGTTTTGGAAATCTTTGGCAGTCAGGGCACAGGTAAGGACTTTGATATCCTTAAAGGCTGCTGATTCAGGGTTGAAACTGGGTGCCAGTTAACATGTGTCCATTTCCATCTCCAGGATGATTTTGATAGGTTTCTGTTAGACAGTCCTAGATCTCAGTTTGGGTAGGAACATAACAGGGATTATTTGGCCCTAGTGCTAAATGGTCGGAGAAGGCAATGGCACCCCACTCCAGTACTCTTGCCTGGAAAATCCCATGGACAGAGGAGCCTGGTAGGCTGCAGTCCATGGCGTCGCTGCTGGTCGGACACGACTGAGCGACTTCACTTTCACTTTTCACTTTCATGCATTGGAGAAGGAAATGGCAACCCACTCCAGTGTTCTTGCCTGGAGAATTCCAGGGACGGGGGAGCCTGGTGGGCCACCGTCTATGGGGTCACACAGAGTCAGACACGACTGAAGTGACTTAGCAGCAGCAGCAGCAGTGCCAAATGGTAAAGGCTAAAAAATTTTCAGTGCCACACCACAAGCACTTCTGCCTTATTTCCTTTTCTGATTGCCACTTGGAATGAGTGAGAAGTAGTGCTATAATCTGCAGAGTCCAGAGGTTACCCAGTGCCCCCAAAGCAGCCTTTTTTTAGGGAGCAGGCCTTTCGGGTCTTGGAATGTGCTCTTAGCTGACTTGGGCTCAGTCTTTTCACCTGATAAAACAAATTTAATTTGTAATCTTTGCTCATTGCTAACACTCCTACAAAATCCTTTAAGACCTTGTAAACTTTAAGGACAGAAGAGTTCTTGGAAAATGAATGGCTGAGACATTTTGGCTAGAGGATATTCAGAGTGCTGTAATGTGAACCTGAGGCACTAAGGAGAGAGCAGAAGAACTGGAGCAGGGGGTTGGAGGACAGAAGCTTTGTCTTCTGTCAGTTAACGGTGGGCCTCCATTTGTGCAGAAGATGTTTATGTGAATTGGGGTTTTCCATGCCTTTGACCTCCTCTGTCTGAAACTCAGATGCTACCTGGATGGGCTGACAGTATCCTACAGAGCTTCTGTCTTGTAAAACTCTATAGGCTCAAGAGAACCACCCTCAGGTAGTTCTCCAGCTGCCAATTTAAGTGGCAGGTGAGAAACCTGGTTTGCCAGTCTTGCTGTAGTTCTGTTGACACTTGAGTATATATTTAGGCTTCAAGTGAGTTTACTAGTTCAACCCTTCTATCAAGTTGCATAAAGACGCACGTCATTCATTGTTCTGCTCTGTCATTTTCATCTGCTTTACTTCCAGAGGCAGCCTGGGAGAGTACTAAGTAACTCTTTTGCTTTGCCAAGTTAATGATCACTTATCTCTTTAATACTCAGTTTCTTTGATGAACTTTTTGATGTCCCAAGTAGTACTTGGATGTCTCATCTGAGACCAAGCTCTCAGTAAATCTGGAGCTCTAAAGTGCTAACCTAGAACCTGCAGAAGAAGTATTTCTAGAATTATTTGCCTGAGACACTGATTGCTAGACATTGCTCGACTCTTTAGTGTTAGCAGAGATCCCCCAGGTTGGGCCCTTGGAGTGACACAAAGCTTAGAGGAAGGGTCATAGGGGATCTGTTTATCACAGCTGCTTGGTGCAAAAGTCACTCACCACTTCGTCATCTTCCACCAGCACCATATCATAGGCACTGAGGGCTGCACAGAAAATGATGCAGGTGACTCCTTCAAAGCAGTGGATCCACTTCTTTCTCTCTGATCGCTGCCCTCCCACATCAAACATCCTGAGAGAAAGAACACCTGTTAAACGTATCCCCAACGTATGACCCACATGCACTTGGTATTTACCCCAGAGAGGTGGCCATCTTGGGGCCGTTAGCAGTAAGATGGGAAGTGGAGAAGAAAGGGGGGGAAGTAGTAGTAGTTCACAGTGGGCTTTAGTGACAGCCAAGAAGCATTCCCACACCCCCTTTTGGGGTATCTCACATGTTCCGAGGGAACAATGTACTCACCTGAAGTTTAAGTCCTTGACAGAAAACTTAGTCTCAATGATGCCTGTGGTTTTGACTCTGGATCGTAGCACATCTTGCTCATTAGGGAGGTAGTCAGGGGCTGTAATTCGGTCTAATTGATTCAGGTAGCTGGAGAAAAGGGATTGTCAATTTAATTGATATTAAATTTTCCACAGCCGAAGTCAAGAAGGGTGAATGGTGTTACCCAAAGGCATATAACTGTAATATGGTGATAGAGCCAGCACGAGAATCTGTATTGTTAAATACAGATTGTTAAATACAGGGAGTGTTTACTTCAAACCGTCTTCATGTATCCTTACAAAAGGAAGTTAGGTCGTCAGATAACTTTTCCTTATGTTTCATCTGACTACAAAATTTTCTAGACTCTTGCATGAGACTTGGTGGTTTAAATCAAGGGTCCCCAACCTCTGGGATTTAATGCCTGATGATCTGAGGTGGAGCTGGTGTAATAATTAATAGGAATAAAGTACACAGTAAATGTAATGCACTTGAGTCATCCTGAAACCATCTCCCCCCTGTGCCCTGGGTCCATGGAAAAATTATCTTCCATGACACTGGTCCTTGGGAGCTGCTGGTTTAAATGGGTGTCAGAAGCTCTATCAGGAAACAGGAGTAGATTAAAAGGGATTTCAGAAACATATGAGACATGAACCGGTGCAATGCATAGACATTGTATAACAAGTTGAAGGAAAAACATTTGCAATAACTGAAGAAAGTTGAATGAACATTGACTTGGATATTTGATGACATTAAGGATTTAATAAATATTTAGGTGTGATAATGATTTGACTTTTTTTTAGGAGTATGTTTTTAGAGATACATAATGAAATTTTAGGATGAAATGGTATATCTGAGTTTACTTCTAAGTAATCCAATGGGGAATGGGTATACAATGAAACGAGTTGGCATCAGTCAGTGACTGCTGAAGCCAAGTGATTGATTTTATTCTTCTTTTGTATATGTTTGACAGTTACCATTAAAAGTTTTTTAAAAAGGCAGATATGAAGTAAGATGACAGAGAAAAAANATACAATGAAACGAGTTGGCATCAGTCAGTGACTGCTGAAGCCAAGTGATTGATTTTATTCTTCTTTTGTATATGTTTGACAGTTACCATTAAAAGTTTTTTAAAAAGGCAGATATGAAGTAAGATGACAGAGAAAAAAGAAAAGTAAAGGGCTTTTTTTTTTTTATATGGCAGGGCTTTTCACATTTAAGTTCTCTTTTAACCTCATAAACCTTCAGGTTTCATATCCCATTTTACAGATGAAGGAAAGATCCAGAAAAGTTAAATAACTGGTCCAGGACAAGAGGCATTGTGGGTGTATTATAAAAAACCTTCAACTCTGTGGTCAGATAGACCTAGATTTAAATCCTAGCCTCTGCCATATATCTGTGTGACTTTGGGTAAGTTAATTTATTTCTCTGAACCTCAGTTTTTTCCTCTATAAATGGGACTGATAAAAACTACTATCTACCATGAAGACGTATTATGCAGATTAAATGAGAAGATGCACCTAATGCACTGAGCAGTGTCTAGGCCTGAGTGAAGGCTGCAGGGACAGTAAATGATAACTTTATTATTAGACCAGGTGATAGAACAGTGGCTGAGTCCCGGTCTTTTTGATGCTGAAGCTCATGCCTGTCTGTGAGACCGTGCTGTCCGAGTAGGATTGATACTCTGTCTACCTTATATTTTGGAAAGCAGCTTTGCAAAGTTGGTGCTCTCTAACCCCTGACCTTTGGTTTGCTGTGGCAGTTTGGGTCCTTTGGCACCTTGACATAGGATACCAGGGCTGAAGGGGAGTTCAGGTTAGTGGCTTAAGTAGAGCCTGTGCTGCCCTGAAAGGGCCATCATGAATCATGCCTCCTAAAGGAGTATGTGGCAGAACTGCAGGGCTGTGTTAGTATTCATGATTCTGAAAGAAGAGGCTCTGCGTTTGACTTAAGACAGGGACTGAGGGCTGTTAACAGAGCATCTCTGTTTTGGATTTTGAGTCTTCAGCTTTGTAGGCTGCAGTGGACCAATGTTAAAGCAATAAATACAGAGTGAAGGGAACTGGGGCAGAGGTCTCAAAGGCATTAAATTCAGCACATAGTAAAACACTGTTCAAAGCCTAACAAGACAGGTAGGTATACAGGCTGAATTAAGTCCTTGGGTCTCCATTTTTCAGGCCCAGAAAATTTCAACTGGCTGAGATTTCTCCCAGAATGTTGCTGACACCTCATCCCCCCCTGCCCCCAGAGTCTTACTAAGATGCTGAGTCATTGAGCTGGTACTCTGCAGCTCTGTCAAAGCAGGCTTGCACCCCACCGTCCTTCCACAACTTCCTGATAACCTCCACTAGCTCAGGAGGCATGGTGCCCTCTTCAATGGAGTCCGCCAGATTGTTGAGCTGTCGCCCATTATCCTGTAAGGCAGAAACCAGGATCAGAATTACATGGGAGTAATCACTTTCCAGGAGGCTTTTGGGAATTCTGAAAGGAAAGCATTTTGCATTCTGTCAAAGCCTCAGGTGGAGGCAGTGTTCAACAGATTCTAAGTAAACACACTGATTACTTTCTGAGGGTGCTTCTGTGGTGTGGACGGTGGCAGTACACCCAACCCTGGTGGATAGCAGAGATCCCATGGGCTTCCTCTGAGGTGTTTTCATCTTCCATCCTTAGTCTGAATGTGAGGGTCCTGCCAGGAAATGTGGGTCCTCTGCTACAGGGAGATTGGTTTAAAGACCAGACTGGCCATGAAGTGGACAAGATGGTAGACAGGAACTCACCCCTCATGTTTCTTCATTATTCAAATCTAGGAAAAGGATAATACTGAAACTAGGGATTTAGCATATGAAAGTTCCACACTCAAGGCACGGAACCTGAGGGGAGCAATTTACATGGTAAAATAAGACAAAAAGGCAGAGGAAGCTGAGAGCAGATTTTTTAATGAACACTTAACTAAGGTAAGAACTGCATGCTTTGCTAGGACTGAAGTAAAGATTTGAAGCTCCGCAAATGAGCTTCCCCAGTGGCTCAGATGGTAAAGAATCTGCCTGCCATTGCAGGAAACTGAGGTTCGATCCCTGGGTTGGGAAGATCTGGAGAAGGGAATGGCAACCCACTACAGTATTCTTGCCTGGAAAATCCCATGGAGAGAGAAGCCTGGTGGGCTATAGTCCATGGGGTTGCAAAGAGTTGGTCATGACTGAGGGACTAACACTTAGACGTTTTTCAAGTGGATTTTGGTGACAGGAACCTTTTTCTGATGCATGTTTCCTCATAGCTTGTTGGCCACTGGTCTGTTTCTTCTCGTTAGCCTTTCCTTCCACTCTTAACCATATACCATTAACCACATACCACACAGCTCGCTTCAGCATAGTCAATGCCCAGTGTGGGCATGGCCCGGATGATAGCCAAGATGGATTGCAGCACATTGCCATAGATGATGGCCTTATACTCCAGGCATTCTTCTGGCGAATAGCCATCCTGATGAATGATCCTGCAAGGAGAAGACACCCAGCCGTTGGTTGGACCTGAATAACCAGACCTAAGGGACTGTGAATCAGGGAGGATTTAAAGGATTATAAGAACCCAATCTCTCTATTCATACTGCTGTCTCAGAGTGGAGAGTGAGGGACATGAGGCATGAAGATAAGGGACATTGGGAATAAGGTCCTTTATATTCTTTATATGTGGGTTCCTAAAGGCTAAAGCGCCCTTTATCCTTGGCCTCTACTGACTCCGTTGACTTCTTCACCCTACCTCAGTCCTGTGGGGCTTTGTTCCTACTCACTTCATCTGTTTGACGATGGTGCTCTTTCCTGACTCCCCAGCACCTGCAGGGAGAAATGCTTATGCTTCAGATTTCCAACAGTTCTCCCCAGCCCTCCAGCAGACGCCCTGTGAGAAGTCTAAGCCGCTCCTCACTTGGGAGCCTTTTAGGGGAGAACATATAGGGATGCTGACTACCTCCGTTTGTACCAGCCTTGAGCTCAGGCCATTTGATCTGGAATTGGAGGAGAGGTTCTTAGCGTCTGCATTGTTGACATTTTGAGTGGATGGGTTTTCTGTGGAGGGCTGTCCCGTGCCCCCACCAACACCCACTAGAGCCCAGTAGCATTCCACTCTTCAGTTGTAACTACCAGAAATGTTCTCGACATTTCCAGATGTCTTGCGGTAGGGGTGCAGGTGTGCAAAACCTTGTTGAGAACCACTGATAGATTCAGGGAAATTCCTTCAACACGGTTCTGCTCTGCCTGTTTTTACTCAGGAGTGATCTTGGAGCAGGATTGTGGAGAACTCAATCACTTCACTGAAACACTTTATTATCTTGCTCTTTCCCTTACTGATTAAAATGTTCTTATATCCTCATTCACACTTCACTCTCCCTCCATCAAAAACCTGCATACCCTTCAACCCACTCCCCCAGTCTATACTATCCCTGATGACTTAATACCCACCCTGCCCCNGATGGACAGGGAGGCCTGGCGTGCTGTGATTCATAGGGTCGCAAAGAGTCGGACATGACTGAGTGACTGGACTGAACTGAACTGAATGAGTGAGACAGGTAAGCTGACTGTTTAGGGTTGACTAAATGGATAATTTCATCTGACTCTAGGGCATAGGACATACTCTTGATTGCCTGATACCTGGCACATGGGTGACTAGAATGAGAAAATATTGGTCTAGCATATAAAAAACCCATAGAGGAAGATGGTGCTAGTTCTGGATTGATTAGTGTGCATATGAAAAGTATGCTCTGAGTGCCAATTTGCTACCTCTGGGGATTAATTTGCCCCAGAAGGACCAGTCTCTCCAGCATCATCAGGGCTTCAGATGTCAAAACATCAGAAAATACAAAAAGTTAAAATGCATAATTATTTTTAGTTTTTTAAGGATCCTCCATACTATTCTCCATAGTGGCTGTATCAATTTACAGTCCCACCAACAGTGCAAGAGAGTTCCTTTTTCTCAATATCCTCTCTAACTTTTATTGTTTAAAGATCTTTTGGTAGTGGACTTTCTGACTGATGTGAGGTGATACCTCATTATAGTTTTGACTTGCATTTCTCTAATAGTTAGTGATGTTGAGCATCTTTTCATGTGTCTCTTGGTCATCTATATATCTTATTTGCAGTAATGTCTGTTTAGGTATTCTGCCCATTTTTTTTTTTTTTGATTAGGTTGTTTTTGTTTTGATTTTGAGTTGCTTGAGCTGTTTGTACATTTTGGAGATTAATGCCGTGTCAGTTGCTTTGCTTGCAAACATTTTCTCCTANTTTGGAGTAATGTCTGTTTAGGTATTCTGCCCATTTTTTTTTTTTTTTTTGATTAGGTTGTTTTTGTTTTGATTTTGAGTTGCTTGAGCTGTTTGTACATTTTGGAGATTAATGCCGTGTCAGTTGCTTTGCTTGCAAACATTTTCTCCTATTCTGAGGGTTGTCTATGACCCAGAAATTCCACTACTTGCTACATACCCTGAGAAAATCATAATGCAAAAAGACATGTGTATCCCAGTGTTCATTGCAGCACTCTTTACAATAGCCAGGACATGGACTTGGACTTCTCTGGTGGCTCAGGTGGTAAAGAATCTGCCTGCAATCTGAGAGACCAGGGTTCATTCCCTGGGTTGAGAAGATGCCCTGGAGGAGGGCATGGCAATCCACTCCAGTATTCTTACCTGTAGAATCAACATGGACAGAGGAACCTGGCAGGTTATAGTCCATGGGGGTCACAAAGAGTCAGATGTGACCGAGTGGCAAAGTATAGTGCAGGACATAGAAGCAACCTAAATGTCCATCAACAGATGATTGGATAAATAAGATATGGTACATATTTACAATGAAATAATACTAAGCCATGAAAGGGAATGAAATCACATCATTTATAGAAATGTGGATAGATCTAAAATCTGTCATACAGACTGAAGTAAGTCAGAAAGAGAAAAGCAAATATATATTAATGTATATCTGTGGAATTTAGAAAAATATTACTCATGAACCTATTTGAAGAGCATAGGTAGTGATGTAGATATAGAGAATGGACATGTAGACACAGGGGATAAGGGAAGATTGGGACAAATTGGGAGATTAGGATTGACATATACACACTACCATGTGTAAATTATATAGCTAATGGGAACCTGCTGTTATAGCACAGGGAGCCAGCTCTGTGCTCTGTGATAACCTAGATAGGTGGGATGGGGTGGTGATGGAAGGAAGTCCAAGAGGGATGGAATATATGTATACATATAGCTGATTCATTTCATTGTACAGGAGAAATTAATGCAAAACTGTAAAGCAATTGTGCTCCATTTGTTTTTAAATACTTGATCATTACATATAGGGTAGGTGCTTTATTTTAGGACCTAATGAAAACAGTAACATTATTTGTTGAGAATGAATTAATCTATGAACACTACAGTAGAACCTGGATTTTTTGCATGCGTTTGAATGAATTTATAGGATGGATAGTTTGTCTTGTGTGCATACATATTTAAGAAAGTAGAGTTGACCATCAACTATCTACATTTCATTGCAAATGGGTAGCTCTTTTCTTTTCTTTGTATACAGTAGACTGAGGTGAACTTAGATATACTCCAGAAATCTAATTCATCCTACTGTATGCCCTAAGTTACCTCTGCTTGAGTTTTTTTTTTTTTTATCATAAACACTTATTTTGAATATCAGAGTGCTGCTGCAATATGGCTTGTTTTGCTCACGATAAATCTTAATTTCTTGAACTAATTCTAAAGTCTTGTAGGATTATTAAGGATCTGAAATCCTTATTTCACTTATTTTTGTGTGTGTAATACTCTACTGTATTATAAGAGAAAATTCAAGTGATTAGAGTGCTATTTTTTAAGAAATGAATCCTCCAATGTCTCAGGACAAATCCTCTGAGAATATCAAGTAGTTATATTCTACTATCTGTAGTTTTACTCTTCAGTTAAAGAATTATTTGATAAAACTGACCACTATTATTATAATGTGGGGTTCTTTTTGAGGAATCCTAATTTGAAGTGTATTACAAAAGAAATACATATACTTTGTAGAAAATATTGACAAATAAACCAAACTCCAAAGATAATTACTTCTAAAAAACTGAACTGTATAGTTTCAGGTATAAAACACTTCTATAGAAAACTGAATCACCCTACGGGTGCCTACTTAAATACTTAATAAGTTGTCATGAATATATTGTCATATCTAAAAATAGTTACAGTGTAATAATGGCTAATATCTCATTATATTTTTATCCTAAGATTTATTTAAGCAGTCTCCTGTTACAATATATTTACATTATTAAATATGTTATTAATTTCCTTATTATTAGAACTGAGAATGATGAGCAAAAGAAAATTCATATTTTAATTCCTTTAATACAAAAGACAAAAATAACTCCCAGAGAAACTGGTATAGTTTACACCCTCTTCATTAGTGTATAATTATTAATTTGATAGTCAAGAGGTTATTCATTGCTTTCATTTGCACTTACCACTATTTATGAATGCTACCATTTTTCATGTGCCTATTGTTAATTTGTATGAATTCTTTGGCATAATGCCTACCTACATTTTATTCCTTTTGCCTTTTGGTGGGTTTGTGATTTTTTTTTATCTCCTCGGAGTCACTATTTTTATAAAAACCTAACTATAACAAATTCTTTTGATGCCCTTCATCACATACTCTTGACCTACCTATGATTAATCTATAACTGTGAATAAGGGTTCTGTGCAAGGTCAGATTTTCTGACAAATCCATCATGTCTGCTTCCCATTTTAGGGAATTCTCCAGTCTTGCAGTCTAGTTGGATGATGTGGGTTAATTCTCATACAGTAGGGGACTGGAGGCAGTGGAGCAATGCTCTAGCCTCCCTACACTGGATGGTTAATTCTGGAAAAAAGTAAATGAAAATGAAAGTTGCCAGTCGTGTCTGACTCTTTGCAACCCCATGGACTATAGAGTCCATGGAATTCTCCAGGCCAGAATACTGGAGTGGGTAGCCTTTTCCTTCCCCAGGGAATCTTCCTAACCCAGGGATCAAACCCAGGTCTCTTCTGCATTACAGATGGATTCTTTACCAGTTGAGCCACAAGGNAACCCCATGGACTATAGAGTCCATGGAATTCTCCAGGCCAGAATACTGGAGTGGGTAGCCTTTTCCTTCCCCAGGGAATCTTCCTAACCCAGGGATCAAACCCAGGTCTCTTCTGCATTACAGATGGATTCTTTACCAGTTGAGCCACAAGGGAAGCTCAATTCTGGGAAGCATGTTGCATTCTTCTTAGAGGAACCAGTGACTACCATGGCCTTCAGCAGTGACACTGATAATGTACCATTCTTTGTTTCCTCTTCCTTTTCTGTTTTCCTCTTCCCTGCTCTTTCACTCTTCATTCCTGTCATCACCTCCTACGTACAACACCTCCCCTCAATCTTTACCTGAGGCTCTGTGTCTACAGGACTTCTAGACTTTGGTATTAATTTTAAATATCTCTGCAGCTTGGGTCAAGATAATTGCTTTTTTGAATATAAATTAGCTTTTCAGATCCATCAATATTTTTCTCTAGGCCTCCAGATATCCATGTACTAGTTTCTTCTTGATTCCTTAGCATATTACCATAGAACAAGTTGGTTCAAACCAACAGATATTCGTTATCTTACATATAATTCAGGAAGTCAGAAGTCCAAAAGGTGTCTCACTAAAATTTGTGTTGGCAGAGCTGTATTCCCTTCTGGAGACTTGAGGAGAGAATCTATTACCTGCATTTTTGGGCTGATGGCCCCTAACTTCATGTTCAAAGTGAATGGCATAACATTTCCTAATCTTTAACTCTGATCCTTTGTTCAGGAAATAAGATAGTCTTGTTTAGACTTCAGAGACAAAGCAGAGCAGGCCTTGCTTCTAACCTGCCTGGACACTACCCTGACTGTGAGTGATTATGCGTGGCTGCCTTCTTTGAGTGCAAGCCTTGTGGCACCATCAATATGATAGGGGACTGATTGTTGAGCCCCTGGAGGAGATCTGACCAACCAAGTCCTGGGCTTAACATTCCAATTTTTATGCATTAACATGAAATCAGAGCCACAATTTGCTCACAGATTAATGACCATATTAATTTGTATCCTGGGATTATAAGTAAGAATCCTAAACTGCTATTTTTGAACTCTCACCCATGGAGTGGATGCACAGTCTGGGACATTTTCCCAGTTGGGACTCCAGATGTGCTGTGTCACAGGACTTCCAACCATTGTTTAAGTCTGGATGTTGCTCAAACCCAGTTTGGTAATGGTCAGTTCATTTCAGCTGCTCAGTCGTGTCTGACTCTTTGTGACCCCATGAATCGCAGCATGCCAGGCCTCCCTGTCCATCACCAANCCATGAAGTGATGGGACCGGATGCCATGATCTTCATTTTCTGAATGTTGAGCTTTAAGCCAAATTTTTTATTCTCCTCTTAGCCTCTACAATTTATATTTCCCTTTTCAGTTAATGTTAGTATATTGATAGTAAGCTAGATAACTCTCTAATAACTATTGGTACTATTTATTTGTATATAATGAATGACTTTAACAAATCCTTGAACCTGAGATGAAAGTGAAAACTTTCTGCAGAATCCTCTCTTGCTTCACTCCTATATGGACCCTTCTTATAGGGGAGTGTGTTTACATTAATCACACCCATATAATACAGAATAAATTCCCTATTTTAAGACCCTTAATGCAATCATACATTCAAAGTCTTTCATCATGTAAAGTACTATATTCAGAGGTTCTGAGGATCAGAATGTGGACATCTTTGGGGAGCTGTTTTTGTGATTATAATACCAAGATATGCTGAAACTTTAATTTTTGGCATAAAATTCTAGATTATGATTTGTGAATCTGTAGTTGCCAAAATTTCTGAATAGAGTTCCTTCCAGTGATATTTTTAGAGATCTCTTGGTTATTTCCACAAGCTCGGCAAAGCCTACCACTGGTTGCAGAGCAAATGCCCGTTCCTTACACATGGGACTCTATCCTATAGCACAGCTCTATGTTGGGGTGCTAGATCATCCAAGATAGTCAGCATTTAGTTTTCTTTTATCATCTGTGACAGTGGGACTGTTTAAAATTCACCTCCTTTCTGGGGTGGGGGAATTAGCATCTTCATTAGGGTCTGAAAATGCCATACTTTATGAAAAACAGAATTCAGCCCTTGTTCTGAATATTTCATCTCAGAGTTTTTCAGCTTAAAATATTTCATATGTATATTAGATGTACCTTAGTGATTAGTTTGGGTGGAACCTGAAGACCACTTGCTGGCTTGGCTTCTTAGAATCATTGATTTTTTTATGGTTGGATCATATTCCGCTCTAGACAGTAGACTAGGTCAATTGTGTGGATTACTGAAGTCATTAACAAAGTTAGGTTGGTTGGACTCTTAGGGAAACAGCATTTTTGGAGTAAAAGATAAGTTTGAAATCTAGTTCTAATACCCTTTGGCTGTGTGTCCTTTGGTAATATATTTAACCTCTCTGAACCTTACTTTTCTTATCAAGTAATTGAAGATAATCCATTTCCCAAGGAAGCAGTAATTAGGGAGTACATGAAATAGTATATGTAATACATCATCTAACAAATGATATATTGTAGGGGCTTAGTGAATAGTTGCCATTTTAGATTAATTACTTGAAAATCCTCCCCTTTCATTCATGCATCAGAATTTCTTCCTATGGTACTGTGTCATTTAAACTAACATAGAGAATGACATTATTTCTTCCATCTAAAAGTGGCTTTCACTTAAAGTGTACTCACCCCTTCATAGAGCATCCATTTCTCTTCCTCATTCATGTTAACATTTTCTAAAGAGTAGCCTAGACTTTCTGTCTCCAACTGTTGTTCTGTTTATCTATTTCTCTCTCACTGAGGCACAACTTAAACTTATCTGTCTTTAAATTTATCCTTTTTGTATGCACAAGTTGATGCTTTTAGTGAATAAATGCTCATGAAATTACACGTTTGAATGAGGTGCCCATGGAATCAGGCTGATGCTGAGATGTGCTTGACTTCTTCCTCTTTCTTATCTTGATTCTTCCATTCATTTACTGCCTGCTCTTGGGAACACTTACTTACTAAATCACTCCCACTTAAACTCTTGGCTCTGTGTCACCTTCTGGGAGGACCTAATCTCAACAGATGGCCGAATGTCAGAACTTGTCACAGTCAGAGTCAGGATTTATTTTCTAATCAAGTAAGGAGTGAGTAGTAGTCATAGCAGGCCTAGAAAAAAGTTAAGAGTCAGAATAAATGTGGCTATATTTTGAACAGTGATTTGAACAGTTGACCACTGTCCTTGTGTATCATCCAGTAACACCTTCTTTCCTTAAATCTTCCTTTTTTTTGTCTCCCAGGGCCAGGATCTATTATTCTGTGTCAAGGTCACTGATGTTAGGTACTCTGTCCTTATATGTCCAGGCAATATTTATGGTTATATTTGGGTCTTCTCCAAGGGCCATATTTTGACAAGACTAGGGGTAGTCCTGGAGCACTTAGATATTCTTCACTAAAGTCTTATTCTCTCCCCTGAGTCCTGTATGTTCTCACCTTGGCCTTAACAATTACTTTGTGTTTCAACAGTACATGAATCAAGAAATTCCAGATGTACAAGCTGGATTTAGAAAAGGCAGAGGACCCAGAGTTCAAATTGCCAAAATCAGCTGGGTCAGAGTGAAAGCAAGGGAATTCCAGGAAAACATCTATTTCTGCTTAATTGACTATACTAAAGCCTTTGACTTGTGGATCACAGCAAATTGTGGAAAATTCTTCAAGAGACAGGAATATCAGACCACCTTAGCTACCTCCTGAGAAATCCGTATGCAAGTCAAGAAGCAACAGTTAGAACTGGACATGGAACAACAGACTGGCTCCAAATTGGGAAAGGAGTACTTTAAGGCTATATATTGTCACCCTGCTTATTTAACTTATATGCAAAGTACATCATGCAAAATGTCAGGCTGGATGAAACTCAAGGTACAATCAAGATTGTCAGGGGGTGGGAGTGGCATACAGCAGTTGAGATGGTTGTATGACATCATCAACTCAGTGTACATGAGATTTAACAAACTCTCAGAGATAGTGAAGGATGGGGAAGCCTGGTGTGCTGCAGTTCATATGATCACAAAGAGTTGAACATGACTGAATGACTGATCAGCAGCAACTTACTTTCAGACACCTGAAGAAAAATCTGTGAGATTTTTAGTTCATCCTTATATTTTATGAAACAGTGCACAAAGTGGAAGAGGAAGAACACTTTTGATGGAAGTATATCCATGAGGGAGGTGGGAAAAGAATATGTATCCACATAGCATTTGTGCCCTGCCCATCTTTATCACTCATAAGGGTATCCTCAGTTCAGTTCAGTTCAGTTCAGTTGCTCAGTCATGTCCGACTCTGCGACCCCATGAATTGCAGCACGCCAGGCCTNACCAATCCCAGAGCCTGAGAAACCGTATTCTAAATTAACAGAGTTTGAAAAATCCTGATCTAGAACAGTGGTCTCAGCTATTGGTGTAGATTGGAATTTACCCAGAAAGCCTTTTAAAAACTGATTTAATGAGTCTAGAGTGCTGTCCAGGCATGAAGAGTTTAAAAATTTCCCAGGTGATTCTAACGTACAGCCAATGTGGAGAGACACTGACCTTGAAGGATTTAACTTGCTCTTAGAGTGGAATTGTGAAGCAGTGGCCAGGTAGACTGAGAAAGTGGGGGGTAGAACCTAGGTCTCCTTGCCTGCCAGGTACACTAAGCCATCCTTAATCATCATCTTCCTTTCTACTGCTGCTTACCTGCATATCTGGGTATCTGGCTGAGAAGCCCTGGGCCTTGGGCCCAGACTCTCGGGGCTGATGAAGAAGGCAGCCAAGGTGCCTTCCACAGTGATCATCTTTTCCCAATCAGAAATTGGCAAGTGCTTACTGAGGGAAAACAGGAGAGTCTTTGAAATTGTTACCGGCTTGGAATCTTGGCTATAAAGTTTCAGTAATTATATCTCACCAGCCCTGCCTAACCTACCCACAATATCAGCAACGTATACCCAGGGCGGAGCTGTGTTGCAGCCTGCACTGTTCAGAGCAAGGGACTGCTGGGAACTGGGCAAGACAGTTTACATGGTTCATTTCAGTTAACCCATGCTAACTTGTCCCCAAATTACAGAACAGAAAACTGCGACGAGGGTTAAGTATCAATAACTTGTTCAAGGTCATATAGCTTAGTAAACAGACCAGGTGATCTTTCTTTCCACTGTCCCATAAAAGCAGCCACTGAAAGAATGTTGGGCAAAAAAGACAGGCAAATGCATGAGCTCAATAACAGCTGCACTTGTATTGTTAAAGGAACCTCTAATTTGTTTCACAAGTGGGGAAAATGTTTGTACTTGTTCCTTGTTCATCTGGGTTTCCCTGGTGGCTCAGATGGTAAAGAATCTGTCTGCAATGCAGGATACCTGGGTTCAATCCTCGGGTTGGGAAATTCCCCTGGAGACGGGAAAGGCTACCCACTCCAGGATTCTTGCCTGGAAAATCCCATGGACAGAGGAGCCTGGGGACTACAGTCTATGGGGTTGCAAAGGGTCAGACATGACTGACTGACTTAACACTTTCACTTTCTTTCTCATCTACCACCTCTGCAAACTGCTTCTGCTTGTTTCCTAGCTTGCTGGGCTCTCAGTTTCCACTACTAACCTGAGTATGGGCACTCCTGGCCCTCACCTGCCCTCTTAATTGTGCAGACCTGCTGCTGTGCATGGACTACCGTGATGCCTCCTGTCTCCTGTCTCCAGCTCCTGCGCCTTTCCTGTGGCTGCTCTCCTTTATTATTGCATTTAGGTTTAATGTCCCGATGGAGTCAGTGAAGCATGTAGGTGCTATTCCCATTTTAGAGGTAGTGAATTGAAGCATGGAAAGGTGATCCTCATGTTAATAAACAAGTTAGAGTCAGCCAGAGCTCAGGTGTCCTAGTTCATAGCCCTTAAAACCGAAACAGAATTTTTATCTTCTTTAGCAACAGACTTTACCGTTTGAATATTTGCATAACCAAATTATTCTGAATGAAAGAAAGAAAATCACCATTTTCCACTTAAGTCCTGCTTTCTGAGTTAAGAGGAAATCAATATCTGTCTTATACCCAGGGGTAGGGATTGTGGGTAAAGCCTTATCACCCAGCTGCAGTTTGGGGGTGGGGCCATGAAGAAGGAGGAACTTCCTTCAGGACCTTACAGTCCAAAGGAAGAGATAGTGTAAATTCACAGAGAAACAACATAGTTAAAGGAACACTCCAGCTAGTGCTGGAGAATTCAGAGCTGTTTAAAACCTAGCCTCGACTCCTGGTAGGAAAGACTATTATACACACATCTCACTGGCAGATGGATAAATTCTATAGTAGAAGAAAGGAGGAAAATTATAAAATAAACAGACTTTCAACAGAAAAGCAGAACAACAGAAACGGAGGATAGGCACTTGGAGGAGAGAAAAGAGCATGAGAAAAAGCTTGGAGGCATGAGGTACCAAGTGTGCTTGGAAAAGACTGGCAAGTTTGATGTGATGGGACTGGAGTAAAAGTGAAAAGTACATGAAGGGAAGGGCTGGGAGATGAAAACAAGGATAAGTGAGGCTAGCCCCAGTGAAGGGCCTTGAATGACAAAGGTTTGGGTAAAGCTCATTGAAGACTTACAAACAAATATGGTTGGATACTGCTGCATGTTGCCATAAACAATGCTGGGTGGCTGGGTGGGGGGCTGGCTTCTGATAGAAGCTGAGAAAAAGAGCTGAACAGCTTGATTCTGAAAGGATCTAGGCATAAGGTATGGTTTGGGAAAGTGTCATGGCCAATGATCTCTTTGAGGCTGCCAGTGTTCTCTCCCAGGCTTACCATCTGCTGAGAGTGGTCTGACCTCGGTAGGAAGCTGACATCACAAGTGAGCATCAGGCAAGAAGATGAGAGAAGCAGTTCTTCAGAGATGAGTGCATTGTCAGTGAGGCCTGGGGCTCAGGGAGAGCCATTCAAGAAACCATCTTGGTTACAGGCTAGGAGGTAAGGAAGCCTGTTTCAAGCTAAGGAAGATCTCAGAGGCTCAAAGACAACATTCAATCCCCAACATGAAAACAGCTAGAGGTTGGAGAGAATGACTCACTTCTTCATTTCCCAAACTGTTCTAGATGGACAGTGAAATCCCACCAAGATTCTTGCTGATAATGTGTAGGTGGGGAGAATGCTGCTTAACTGTAATCAGTGCAGATTTCCTAGCAGGGACAGCATACCAAAAGGCCTAGAAATAGGGAGGATTACAGGGTGAAGGGTGTGCTGTAGATAGGACTAGGGAGGGACAGGAAGGGACTAGTGAACTGGTTTGCCTTGCCACCTACGGGCTGGTTAGGTAGCTAGGTCTGGATTAAGGGGGAGTCCTAAAAAGACCTGGTCCAATGCAAGATACCTCCCCATAAAACTATGTCAAAATTTGCATTGTATCAATATAGACNAGGGACTAGTGAACTGGTTTGCCTTGCCACCTACGGGCTGGTTAGGTAGCTAGGTCTGGATTAAGGGGGAGTCCTAAAAAGACCTGGTCCAATGCAAGATACCTCCCCATAAAACTATGTCAAAATTTGCATTGTATCAATATAGACGACTTCCCAGGGACTTCCCAGGTGGCGGTAGTGGTAAAGAACCTGCCTGCCAATGCAGGAGATATAAGAGACATGGGTTTGATCCCTAGGTTGGGAAGACCCCTGAGCAGGGACATGGCAACCCACTCCAGTATTCTTGCCTAGAGAATTCCATGGACAGAGGAGCCTGGCGGGCTATAGTTCATGGGGTCGCAAAGAGTCGGACACAACAGAAGTGATTTAGTGCAAGCATAATATAGATGACATTCTTCGTGGCTTACCTGGTCCTTGATTTTTATTTTTATTTTTAGATTTATTTTATTATTCATTGTTGAGAGCACAGCAGCCTCAAAATTCTTAAAGGCCCTCAAACCAATTTAGTCTGGGGTTAAAACACAGAAGAGTATTAATGGGTGGGGTGTAGAGGCTATTACAGATTTTCATAGACTTCTGTTGCTATTTCCTTGATTATAAAAATAATGGATATGCATGGTAGACAGCTTTTAAAATGCAAGTAAGCATAAAGAAGAAAATATAACCCATAATTCCACCATTCACATATAATCATTTGTTAAATTTGTTGAGGTGGTTATTTTCTATGCATATGTATCAATTAGGACCATACTGTATTGTACAGATTTTTGCACCCATTTTTTCCACCCTAATTTTACATTGTAAACATTTTCACCTTATTAAGAAATTCTTCAGAACAATTTTTAATGGTTGTATTTCATTGTGTGCATATGACATAATTTAAACATTTTCCTGTTGTTGGGCTTTTAAGTTTCCAACCTTTCTATGTGATAAACATTGCAGTTATGAACAATTCTATGCATATTTTTCTTGCAGCTTTATTTTAAAGAACAAATTCCTGGAAGTGGAATTACTGTGTCAAATAATATGAACCTTTTTAAGACTCTTGATTATAGGTTGCCAAATGCTTTCAGAAAAATTCTACCAGTGTTTACAACCACCAGTAGGACATGTGTGTGTCCCATTTCACTAACCACCCCCTTGCCTGCTTTAGGACTCTCTTTCCATTAATCTTTGCTAATTTGATGGGTTAGCATGGTTTCTCCTTGTTCTCTTTTTAGTTTTATTGATTCTTTGTGAGGTGAGCATTTCCCCCCTTGTTTACAGAGGCCCCCCCCCCTTTTTTTTTCCCCAGTTGTCCAGGGTGAAGAGCATTAGGCAGGGATCAATGGAGGCAATACCAGATTCAGGTAGAGAATAGGGTTCAGGGTCCACAATCCATCCTGGGCAGATGGAGGAGGAGGCAGAGTTTGGGAAGGAATTTGGCTGCAGGGATGGTGAGGACTGGGAGGAGCTGGACAAACAGCATTAATACAACTGGGTTTGGGGGACAAAGGGCTCCCACAAGGTGGAGAATAGGAAAAAGACTGAGCTGCTAATACATTAGGTCCTTTCCCCCACAGGTTTCCTTTAAACCTGGTGGATTCTCTGCCACTTGGGAGTAGGGGTGCTGGTTGGGGGGGAATCTGCAGTCCCCAGAATAGCCCAACACACCTTCTTTATAGGCGACAGGTGAATCAACGGAGTGTAAAGGGGACCGAGGCCAAGGACACAGCAATAATAGGAAACATTGAGTGTAACTAAAGCCAGGCACTTCTGTTACTTCATTTATCCTAACAGCTTACAAAGTAGGGTCTCACACTCATTTTATAGAGGAAATAGAAGAAGCACAGAGAAGTTAACAATATTCCCAAGGGCAGTCAGGAAGTAGGTGGAGTCTGGAACTGAACCCAGGCATTCTGGCTACAGAGCCTGAGCTCTTGACCAACAAGTACACAGATAAATGTGGGCATGGGAGCCAGAATTGCAGGGCACACCCTGCCCAGCTACGCCTGCCTGAGTAAGAAAACAGACGACCTAGAATAAGAATGAGGGGAAGGGTTTCAGCTAAAAGAGAATCCTGGGACTGTAATAATAGCTATCTGTCTTTTATTGGGCACTGGCTTTTTGCCCAGCATCGTGCAAAGGTACTTAACGTTTAATTCTCACAATAACCCTTTTGAGTGAGGTACTGCGATTACCCCATCACTTTACTGGTGAGGAAGCTGACGCACAGAAGTTACCCAAGACGCTGCCGGGCGGATGCTGAGTGGCGGCTGCCCACGTGGCGCCGGGGAGAGCGAAANCAGACCCTGGGAGAAAGTGACCAGTAGGCGACTGGTCCTCAGGGAGCGTGGTGGTTACTGCCTGTCCTGTCTGTCACCTTTAGTGAGCCCTGGCAGTCCTTTATGGTGGCCCAACAGCCTGAGGGGATGGTGCTGCTTGCTAGGACCTGTCCGAGCCACCCTAGCATTTCTGAGGAGGCCCTGGGTCACCCTGCTAGGAGAGGTGGTTGAGATCAGGGCCTCTGTGTCAGTTCTGCTGACTTGATACAGACCAGTCCTGAGGGTCTGTGGCGGGCCTCTCTGGAGGAGTTAGAAAAGGGGAGGATTGGGTAGGATCAGGGTTCTTGGGCGGAATACAAGAATCAGGCTGCGCCTTAAACTCTGAGGGCCGAGCTAGTGCCCATCTTTCCTTCCATTTTCTGCCCTGCTCTCTTCCAAGTCAGAGATAGTGTCCCCACCCCACCCATTCTGTTCCCTTCATGCCCTCAGTCCTGTGTGCCTCTCTGCACTGGGACCTGAAGCTCCACCCACCTCCAGTGGGCGGGACTGGGTGTGGGCAGTGTTTGGAGGGTCCCAGGAGTTCCTAATCACAGATGATGGGGCTTTCCAGAATGCTTGCAGAGCCATATCTCTGTGTGCATTATGGTAGCTGTGGCTGGGCAGGGCAGGACCCCTTATCACACCATTGTAGGCAGACTTGAAGCCTCCGGATGGTAAAGACTCACCAGTAATTGGGAGGAGAGTCAAACTTAAGTCCTTCAAATTCTAGCCCTATGTCTGAACCTCTCTTCCAGGCATTTTGTCCCTGACAATAGGCTTGGAGAAGAGTTGGAGGTCTAGGGGGCTGAGAACTGGTCTCTGGGGCAGGAGAGCTCCATAAACTGGTTGCTCCCTGGACTGAGTGTCTACCCCAGCTGCCAGCCAGCATGTCCCCCCTGCAGAGGCCCCGTCTCTCCCAAGGGACCCCATAGTCAGGGGCCCAGAGGACAGTGGTGAGCAAAACAAGGCCACTGGGCAGAGGGAGCTGACCTAGGGGTGTTGGGGTGTGGAGCCCAGGAGGGCTGCTGCCCTCTCCTGCCCTTTGGTCAGCCAGGCCCTGCATGCTATCCCCTAGGGCACTGCATTTTAAGGGGGCTTGTCCCTTCTCTGCCAGCCTGCCCTGCCCATATCAGCCTGCTCTGCTCCTCCCCCTTGGGGGCCCCACTTTGGGCTGGGCCCTGGCACTGTGGAGGTTAAGGCCCTGTTCAGTTTGGGGGTTTCTCTTATCTCCCAGCTGTGTTACTCCTTCCGTTGATTTCTGAGCTCCCCTGAGCTTCCCCAGCCCCCTGCTTGCCAGCATCCCAGGGTCTCCCCTGCACACAGCTGCACTTGGTACAGCCCGTGCCGGCCCCTGAGCTGTCCTGGGGGACTGGCTGCAGCTCCACTCAGCAAACAGGCAGGCGAGGGGCACCGGGCTGCTGGCCGGCGCTGCCCGACTCTGCAGGTAGGACCCAGGCAGGCAGCAGGGTGTGTGTGTGGGAGGCTAGATCCTAGATCTGGGACAGATACCCTCTCTTATTTTTGTCCAGCTGTGGGACAGCACTCAGGTTTTTGGGAAGCAGCCTGGAGACTTCAAAGCGCGCCACCTGGGTAGAGCTTCCAGTCCATCCCTGAGCCACAGTGGGGAGGGGAAAGGAGGGTGCTGAAGGGGAGCACCCCAGAGCTGGCTCGAGAGCTTCCTGCCAGGGGTTCTTGGGGGATTTGCTGGGAGTTCAGGCTTGGGGGTTTGCTGGGAGTTCAGGCAGCCTCTCTAGACTCTTCAGCTGCAAAATCTTTAATGCCAGCCTCCTGTGAAAGCTGAGGAATCCTTCCCTCTGTGGAGAGAGACTCCGGCTGCCGATCCTCCCTTCCCCAGGGCCTCCGGCCCAGATCCCGGGGCCTCTGAGTGGCGCAGACTGTTTGTGGCAGCTCCCTTTGGAGGGGCAGCCAGCAGTGGGAGGGGCAGGCTGAGGCCAGGCCACATCTTGGCAGCCCTGGGGTCCTGGGGGAGAGGGCAGGCCTCCCAGGAGGAGGTCAGGGTCCTGCTCCCAACCAAGCCCTCCACTTCCTCTCCTCCTCTTCCCTCGGGGCTAGTCCCCAGGCCAAAGCCGAGTGGCAGCTGTGGCTCCCCTAGGCTCTGTAGGTCTAGGTCAGCCTGCCCTCGAGAGGCCGTCTGCTCATCCAGAGGCAGGTCTGACCCTGGACTGTCTGCCATGGAAGCTGTGTGTCGGGCTTCAGTGGTGTGGATGAGCGCCTGGAGGAGAAAGAGAGTGTGTGCGTATGTGTGCATGGACACGTGGGTGCTGCCTGTAGCAGGTACTCACCTGGAGGTTCTCTCACGGCCCGATGGAGTGATTCAGATTTTTATTCCTGGGGTGAATGAGTCCGTTTGTTGTAGGGGCAGACTCCTGGAGTGGGTTGAGGGGTCCCCGGGCCAGACTGCAGGTGAGGTCTACAGGTGGGCTCATGCCTTGGCCTCTGAGCGGGACTGGCCTCTCTCTGGGGCCGGCCTGGGGTAATGCCTGGGCCCAGGGCTTCCAGTCCACCCAGGCCCTGCCCCGCACCCTTTGACCCTGCATCACTGTCTCCACAGAGGCTCGGGGTGGGCTGGGGGCCCCTCCGCTACAGTCTGCCCGATCCCTGCCAGGCCCTGCCCCCTGCCTCAAGCACTTCCCGCTTGACCTGCGCACGTCCATGGATGGCAAATGCAAGGAGATCGCCGAGGTATCGCTTGGCACCACCCCCTGCGTTTCCCCCACTCACCCCAGTTGCTGCCTCCACGCCTGGTCCCCGCTCCCTGCACCCCTCCACCTCAAGCTGTCCCCTTACTTTATATTTGGCTCTGCCCTGATCCCTAGGTGGTCCTAGGTACCCCCAGCCCCCTGTGCCCTCCCCACATCCCTGGACCCTGATGGCTCGGCCACACTGACCCTTTCTTCCCTCCCACCAGGAGCTGTTCAGCCGCTCCCTGGCTGAAAGTGAGCTCCGCAGCGCCCCTTACGAGTTCCCGGAGGAGAGCCCCATCGAGCAGCTGGAGGAGCGGAGGCAGCGCCTGGAGCGGCAGATCAGCCAGGATGTCAAGTGAGCCCCCAGCTGCAGAGCCAGGCGGCCGCGGGGTGGGGGCTCGACAGGTGCAGGGGCACCGCCAGGCGGCGGCTGTGGGGCCGTGGGGAGGGGACAGGGCAGTCCGCCCAGCAGCCCTCTCTCCACCTGGGTGCTTGCAGAGCCCCGTCGTCGTTCTTGTCCAACCGGTCCTCCCCCTGGGCCGCCCCGGAGGTGGCCCAGAGTAGTGGTGTTCAGACACAGGCTTTGGGGTCAGGCTGCTGGGCTCTGCCGGGTTCAGCCTTCTGCCCACCAGCGTGTCCTGGAACATGTTGCTTAACTTCTGGGTGTGTTTTCTCATCTCTGACGTGGGGTGAGAGCAGCCCGCGTGGCTCAGGGTTCTTCAGCCCTGTGAGGGCCACACGTGACAACACGCGCACGGCACCTCGGACAGTGCAGGGCCCTGGCCGGGAGCACGGGCCTCATCCTGTGCCTGCCCTCTCCTCTCACCTCCAGGCTGGAGCCGGACATCCTGCTTCGGGCCAAGCAAGATTTCCTGAAGACTGACAGTGACTCGGACTTCCAGTGAGGAGGGCAGAGGGGCACGGGGGCTGCGGGGCTGGGCCTGTCCCTCTGCTGCTTCCAGCCCCTCCCTTGTGCTCCCCACTTATAGGCTCTACAGGGAGAAAGGTGAGGGGCAGGGTGACCGGGGCCTGTGGGAGCGCGATGCGGTGCTGGAGCGGGAGTTTCAGCGGGTGACCATCTCCGGGGAGGAGAAGTGTGGGGTGAGTGTCCCCGTCCTTGCATCCTGCTGGGCTCCCCAAGTCTGGGGCTATGGAGGTAGAGGCTAGAGAGGCTGTTTCTCTTTCTAAAAGTTGGAGAGGCAGAGGCTCTGGTTGGGAGCTAGTCACCCTGTTGAGCATAGAATGGGCTGAGTGTTTCTGGGGTACGGGCCTCAGAAAGGAGGTGAGAGCGGGCTGGGTCTGGGACCGAGGAGAGCGTGTCCACATCTCTGTCTCCAGGTGCCCTTCACAGACCTGCTGGATGCGGCCAAGAGCGTGGTGCGGGCACTGTTCATCCGGGAGAAGTACATGGCCCTGTCGCTGCAGAGCTTCTGCCCCACCACCCGCCGGTACCTGCAGCAGCTGGCCGAGAAGCCCCTGGAGACGCGTACCTACGAGCAGGGCCCCGACACCCCTGTGTCCGCTGGTGGGACCCCCATCCCTGTCCTACTCTGTGTGCGCTGGCATCCCCGCCGCCCTGAGCTGGGTGCCCAGGAGCCTCAGCCTGCCTCCTCCTCCCCAGCCTCCTGGCATGCAGGGCGGGAGGCAGGGGCAGGAGCTGTCCTGCTGGGGCCTCTGGGCCGGGAAGCAGGTTGCCTGGAAGAGCCCCGGCCCTGACTTCACCCTCCTCACCCCTGCAGATGCCCCGGTGCACCCACCAGTGCTGGAGCAGCACCCCTATGAGCACTGTGAGCCGAGCACCATGCCAGGGGACCTGGGCTTGGGTCTGCGCATGGTGCGGGGCGTGGTTCACGTGTACACCCGCAGGGAACCTGATGAGCAGTAAGAGGGGTGTGGGGTGTGCTGGGGGCCGTGGAGGGGCGGCCACTAATGGGGATGGCCTTGGCTCAGGAGGGCCCGCAGGGCCTCCTGGCTTGCTCTCCTCACCCAAGCTCCCCTTACACACCAGCTGCTCAGAGGTGGAGCTGCCATATCCCGACCTGCAGGAATTTGTGGCAGACGTCAATGTGCTGATGGCGCTGATCATCAATGGCCCCATGTGAGTCCGTGCCTGTCCCAGACAGCTCCTCTCCCTGCTGGGATTTTTCCAGCCTGGCCCCTGACACCTGTCACCCAGTCTCACCCTTTCATAGTCCCTGAGTCCTAGACGTCTCCCGTCTTCGCCTGCTCTCTCCTTGGCGGCCCCATTCCTGACCCTCTGGCTCCCGCCCTCGGCTCTGCCTCCTAGGCCCTCCCGGGTGCCTCCCTGCATGCCTGAGCCCCTGCCTGGTTCTTCTCCTGCCCAGAAAGTCATTCTGTTACCGCCGGCTCCAGTACCTGAGCTCCAAGTTCCAGATGCACGTGCTGCTCAATGAAATGAAGGAGCTGGCCGCGCAGAAGAAGGTGCCCCACCGAGATTTCTACAACATCCGCAAGGTGGGCCCTCCCCACCCAACTGACCCAGCACCTGTGCCCAGCCCCCCCTCCATGGCCTACCCGCCTCCCCAGCATCCAGTTTGGAGAGTCTTCTCCCATCCCACCGTCCAGGCCCCAGCAGTCCCTGTTCTATCGCAGGTGGACACGCACATCCATGCCTCATCCTGCATGAACCAGAAGCATCTGCTGCGCTTCATCAAACGGGCGATGAAGCGGCACCTGGAGGAGATCGTGCACGTGGAGCAGGGTCGTGAACAGACGCTACGGGAGGTCTTCGAGAGCATGAACCTCACGGCCTACGACCTGAGTGTGGACACGCTCGACGTGCACGCCGTCAGTCCACGGCACGGGGGCTGAGAGGCTGGGCTGGTGTGCAGGCTGAGGTTCAGGGGTGACCTGGGCTGGCCTTTCTCCCCCAGGACAGAAACACCTTCCATCGCTTTGACAAGTTCAATGCCAAATACAACCCCATTGGGGAGTCCGTCCTCCGAGAGATCTTCATCAAGACGGACAACAGGGTTTCTGGGAAGTACTTTGCTCATATCATCAAGGTGAGGAAGAGGGCAGCCCCCCCCGACTGAGTGAGAGCCTGGGTGGCTGGGGGTTTGCGGGGTGGGTGAGAGGCGTGAAGAGGTTGGATGGAGCGTGCCTCGTGGGCCGGGGGGAGAAGCCTGAGGGTGACAGTTGCCTACACATGCTGCTCAGGAGGTGATGTCCGACCTGGAGGAGAGCAAATACCAGAACGCGGAGCTGCGGCTCTCCATCTACGGCCGCTCAAGGGACGAGTGGGACAAGCTAGCACGCTGGGCTGTCACGCACCGTGTACACTCCCCCAATGTGCGCTGGCTCGTGCAGGTGCCCCGCCTCTTGTGAGTGTCCCCGGGCGTGGGTGGGCACGTGGCGGGCAGAGGTCATGGGGCCAGGGCTGGCCTCCTGCCCTCTGGGATGGCTGACCCTCCCCCATCCCAGCCGAGCCCTCGGAACAGGAGGGAGCCCTGGCTCCACGCACGGTCTCTCCAGCCCCTCTCACTCAGTATGGCTCAGAAGTACTTCCGTGGTTCTGCCCTGACCTGCGTGCGCCCGTGTACCTACCTCTCACCCACAGTGATGTGTACCGGACCAAGGGCCAGCTGGCCAACTTCCAGGAGATGCTGGAGAACATCTTCCTGCCGTTGTTCGAGGCCACCATCCACCCTGCCAGCCACCCGGAGCTGCATCTCTTCCTGGAGCATGTGAGGGGGTGGCCCGGGGCTGGGTGTGGGGAGGACACTGCCTCAGGCCCGGCTGTAGCTCTGGGCCTGACCCAGCGTCCTGGGCCAGGTGGACGGCTTTGACAGTGTGGATGATGAGTCCAAGCCCGAGAACCACGTCTTCAACCTGGAGAGCCCACTCCCTGAGGCTTGGGTGGAGGAGGACAACCCGCCCTACGCCTACTACCTGTACTACACCTTCGCCAACATGGCCATGCTGAACCACCTTCGCAGGTGCCTGCCCTGGGCTCCACGTCTCTACCTGCTTGGCTCGCTCTCAGTCCGCAGGCCTTGCTCCGGGCCTGCCCCGGGGCCTGCTGGGGCCACCCGACCCACCTCTTACCCCCATTCTTGGATCTGACGGGCTGTTTCTCTGCCCCTGGGGCTCTGTAGTTCAACCCTTGCAGCCAAGAACCTACCCCTGACCCCTAGTCCTTGGCCCACAGAGTCACTGGGTTGGGACTCAGGAGCCTGGGCGCACCAGGCTTGGGACCCAACACTCTCTTCTGGCCCCCCAGACAGAGGGGCTTCCATACGTTCGTGCTGAGGCCACACTGCGGGGAGGCGGGGCCCATCCACCACCTGGTGTCGGCCTTCATGCTGGCTGAGAACATCTCGCACGGGCTGCTTCTGCGCAAGGTCAGGCTCTGCACCCCGGCCTGCCCCATCCCAGAGGCTCCCCTCCTCCCTGCCCATCAGGCCTCTTCAGCAGCTGGTCCTCCTCCTCACCCACCCCCAGCTGGGACCCCAGCCTCCACACCAAGGCCCCAATTCAGAACCTGGCTGTAACTGACCCTCTGCAACTCCTACCCAGCCTGGACTGCCTCCCAACCTGCACTGTGGCCTGTACCCCCCAGAACCAGGTGTCCTCCCCAACCTGACAGGCCCACCCTACCTGTCGCCCACCCAGGCCCCGGTCCTGCAGTACCTCTATTACCTGGCCCAGGTTGGCATCGCCATGTCCCCGCTCAGCAACAACAGCCTCTTCCTCAGCTACCACCGGAACCCGCTACCCGAGTACCTGTCCCGCGGCCTCATGGTCTCGCTGTCCACGGACGATCCCCTGCAGTTCCATTTCACCAAGGTCAGCACCCGGCAGGCAGCTGGGCAGGCAGGTGTCCTGGGGCACAAGGGCCACCTGGACGGAGGGGCCTTGGGGCTGGTGCTGCCCTCTGCTGCTGGAGCGCAGTGTGCCTAGTGGTCAGCCCCTGGGAAGGGGTGGGCAACAGGCCCCGGTGCACCTGCCTGAGGGACCCTGGCCCCTGCAGGAGCCGCTGATGGAGGAGTATAGCATCGCCACCCAGGTGTGGAAGCTCAGCTCCTGTGACATGTGCGAGCTGGCGCGCAACAGCGTGCTCATGAGCGGCTTCTCCCACAAGGTACCACACCCCCTCGCCATCCCTCTCCTCCCCTGCTCTGCATTTGGGAAGGTCCCAGGGGTGAAGAATCTGCCTGCAATGTAGGAGACTTGGGTTCAGTCCCTGGGTTGGGAGGATTACCTGGAGGAACAAATGGCAACCCACTCCAGTATTCTTGCCTGGGAAATCCCATGGACAGAGGAGCCTGGTGGGCTACAGTCCATGGGGTCACAGAGTCGGACACGACCAAGTGACTGACACACACACACACACACACACACAGGGCTGCTGGCCTCTCAGAGTGGGCTGCAGCCCTGCACCTTACCCTGCCCCTCCAGGTGAAGAGCCACTGGCTGGGACCCAACTATACCAAGGAGGGCCCCGAGGGCAACGNGACCAAGTGACTGACACACACACACACACACACACACAGGGCTGCTGGCCTTTCAGAGCGGGCTGCAGCCCTGCACCTTACCCTGCCCCTCCAGGTGAAGAGCCACTGGCTGGGACCCAACTATACCAAGGAGGGCCCCGAGGGCAACGACATCCGCCGCACCAACGTGCCGGACATCCGCGTCGGCTACCGCCACGAGACCCTGTGCCAGGAGCTGGCGCTCATCACGCAGGCCGTGCAGAGCGAGATGCTGGAGACCATCCCAGAGGAGGCGGGCATCACCCTGAGCCCCGGGCCGCAGTGAGCCCAGCCCTGCAGTGCCCTTCCTCTCGGCACCTTGCCCGCACTGTCTGCAGACCCCCAGCCTGTTCTGGTCTCTGCATGTGTCCTTCTTCCTTGTCCTGTCCTGCACGTTTCTACCTGTGTCTGTCCCTGTGCCGCCCCGGGGCGAGTGGAGCCGCTTTGCCCTCGTCTTGGCTCATGTGGCACCCGAGGGCCCAGGTGTGAGGTCTGCCCCACCGGAAGCTCTGTCCCAGGATCCTCTGAAGCCTGACCAGTCCTTCGGGCATCTGAGAGCTCGGGATGGTTGTGGGGGGCTGGCCCCTCTAACTTTTGGGGTCCTGCTTGGGCAAATTCAACTCTGACTGGAGCTTGAGTTTAGGCCCCTGTCTTGTTTATGTGGCCGGGGAGGCAGTCAGGTGTGGCCTGTACACGTATGTTGTTGTGGGCATGGGCTGCCTGGGATCTGTGAGCTCCAGCAGCTCCTCGACAGGTGGGGTTGGCCGAGTCCCAGCCTTGGCTTCCTGGACTCAGGCCCTGGAGGTGCTGGACCACCGCCTCTGCCAAGTCCCTGCCCAGCAGCTTTCTCTGTCCTTTCTCTGGTGTGTGCTCCTCTGTGTCAGCTTCCTGTGCCTCTGTGGGAGGGGGTAGCCGCCCTGTGCGGGGCCCTTATAGCCAGAGGGTCCCGGATCTGCCAGCGGCCCTGAGGATAGTAACCCCACTGTGGTCCCCAGAGTTTTAACCACACCTGGATCCCCTTGGTCCCTTGTGTTGTGATATGGACTGAGGCCTTTGCTGTGAAATGCAGTGTTTCATACAATCCCATCTTTCCTAGTGCATGAGAAATAAAGATTATTTAAGTAATGAGGCAGGTGGAGTCTCTGTTGGGAGAGGGAGAGCTGTGGTGAATGGTGGCTGAGGTCGGATCCAGGAGCATTATGGATGGAAGGACAGCAAGTTCTGAGGGGAATGAATGGACTTGACTGTTTATGCATGTGGAAACTGACAGAGGAAGCGAGGTGGGAGGAGAGGCCCACCAGGGACCCGACTGCTGTCCCTACGCCCTCATCCAGCCTGGCCCACCCCCTCTGAAGTGGACACTTGGCTCCAGGTCTGGGGCACCTCCATATCACATCATTTTGTGGAGTAGCATCCCCTTTCCACTTTCTCCATCCTCCTCCCTCCCAGCCTCCAGTAGATGTGGGAATATGTGCTTACATGCAACCCTGAGACCAGTGGTTCTGCAACTCCAGGAGCATCAGGCTCTTCTGGGGAGCTTGTTTAAAATGCCATTTCCAGGTCCTGCCCTCAGAGACTCTGAGTCAGTAGGTGGGAGGCATAGTGCAGAAATCTGCATGTTCCCAGCAGATTCTCTTGCAAAGGGTTGGAGCAAGCCTGTGCCTTCTGAATGCAGACTTAAGCAACTTGGCTTCAGTCCCGTGGTTAATGCATGGTTTTGGGGAGCACCTCCTTGGGCACAGAGGTTGCTGGAGTCTTGCTCATGTAAGGAGGAGAGTGGAATGTGCCCTGTGCTGTGCAGGGTCTTGGGCTGGTGATAGAGAAGCTGTTTCCTGCTGCTGCTGCTGAGTGGGGAGAAAGACGCGCTGTGCATTCTCTTCTGACTCAATTAGCCCGGGATCAGCATGAGGGTGTGTGACTGAGGGCCTGATGAGGGAGCAGGAAGAAGGCTGGCTTCTTCCCCACTCTCTTGGCAGCCTGCCCCTCTCCAGCCCCATCTCTCTTCCTGCATCTGCACCTCTGGGCAGAGGCTCCCTGATGCTGCTGCCACCTGAGGGCTACGGGCTCGCTCCTGGCCAAGACCCAGGGTCCTTCTGTCTTCAGAAGGCATCTCTAGCCAATTCGTTCTAGCCGTTTATACAGTGGAGAGCAGAGCGTTAGAGCTGGATGATGAGCAAGAGATTGTACAAGTCTGGCTGATTTCTGTTGGAGATGGAATGGGCCAGTGGCTGAGTCTGGGCTGGAGCCAGGGGGACTCGGGGCCCATGCTGGGCCTAAATCTGCGCACAGGAGGATCTTTAACAGGCTGATGGGAACTTATTTTTCAAGGAAGTGAATGTATTTAATAATAAACTCGCTGTGTCTTCATTTGTAAGATAAAAAAAGGATTTCTAGAAGGGTTCCTTAAAGGTAAGAGCTGCCTTAGGACAGCAAAGACTCCTTACTTACTCATTGTAAATGAGTAAATGAACTTGTCTTATCATAGAATCCTTCATTCCATTTTTTCACCTCTAGTAGACTCTTCTCAGTGTTCTGAGGCCTCACTGTAAGCATATTACCAGTTTAAAAAGTTTCTTAGCAACTCCCCCCCACTATTTTTTTTTAAAACAGCTTACTTGTGGAATTTTTGTTTCTCAGAAATTTCTCTTTTAAACACTTATTGAGAGCAAATCATTTTAAATCAGCCCTTAATACTTTTTCCTAACTGAAAAGAATAATTTTCATGAAAAAAATTTGGAAAATACAGAAAAGTTAAAAGAAGAAAAAAGTCCACTCACAATCCACCAGTTTCAACAGATATTTGGTCAACTTCTGAGATGCATTTATATGCTTAAAATATATTTTATATATTTTATATTACATATTTTTAGCTCTTTTTAAAAAGACATTAAAAAAGATTTTTTTAATTAGAGGATAATTGCTTTACAATACTGTGTTGGCTTCTGCCCTATATCAACATGAGATCATACATATATTATTTTGTATTTAAAAAATATTTTAATGTCTTTCCACATTTCATTGATATTTTCATATTCTTTATAAATTTTAATTACTGTACACTGTCCCATGGTGAGCCTCACCATAATTGACCATCATTCCTCTTCTTTGTTAGGAATAACTGTGGCCTAATGTCGTGGCTACCTCCCACTGTCTGCTGTGGTGCCAGACCACAGGGGTTTGAACTTTGGCTCTACTGCTTACTGGCTGTGTGACCTTGAACAAGTTACTTCCCCGCTCTGTGCCTCCATGTCCTCACTGATTTCTTAGGGATAATAACAGCAATAATAATAATAATAGCAATCAATAATAATCCTCATTGGTTGACTCTAAATTCGTTGAATCTCTGGATATAAAGCACTAAGTGCTCAGTAAGTATTAGATATTATTATCTCTGCCTATAAAACTTTGGGCTTCCCAAGTGGCTCTTGTGGTAAAAAAAAAACCCTACCTGCCAATCCCAGAGATGCAGGAGGCCTGAGTTCGATCCCTGGGTCAAGAAGATCCCCTGGAGAAGAACATGGCAACCCACACCAGTATCTTTGCCTGAAAAGTCCTATGGACAGAGGAGCCTGGTGGGCTACAGCCCATAGGGTCGCAAAGAGTTGGACACGACTGAACCGCCTTAACACGCAAATAAGGCTTTACAGGAAATTCCGAATCTCGATGCCCATGAGTAAAGCAACCAGGTCCAAGGTATCTATCATCTGTTTGTCTTACTGCTTCTTGATAGAATGAATCAAAGCGTGTAAACTGCAGTTAAAATTCTTTCCCACCCTCCAACTCTCCCACGCCTCCTATGCAGTCCTGCCTCCTTCCCTTTCATGGGGTCACGTTGAGCCCCTCTGCATGATCGGCTCGGGAGGCATGCATGGAAGGCTTTGTGAAGAGGTCGCATCTTCCCTCCTTAGGGCTTCTGCCTCTTACATGGAGAAGGGAGTGGAGTGATGGTGGATGGCAGAGGGAATTTAAAAAACTGCTCCGAAAGGCCCCAAACAGAATGCAATAAATTAGGCAAGTCAGCTTGCCTTGGCCAGTCTGCCTTGAATGGGGCCAGCCATGAATAAAGTCTGCACCGGGGGACTGTCCCTTGTCAGTCACAAAGCACTGTGGTTGGGCGGGTTGTGCCGGGACACATCACACCCTGGCCTGCCCTACCTCACCTTCCCATGCCCCATCCTGCGGGACTTGAGGGCACCAGGGCGGCCACTGGCTGCACCCCTAGATGGGAGGGGCTGGTAAGGCTTGGTTAGGATGACAGTTATCCTAATTTCCAAACCTTTTATAAGAACGTTCGCTCATCAAAGCGTTGCCTCATTCGTAAATGTATTTATATGGAGTTCCAATAAAGATTTAAGCATTAAATCACATTTAACCCAACATTTGGCAAATCATTCTGCTTTCAAAATGAGAATAATCTATGAAGAAAGTGTTAGTCACTCAGTTGTGTCTGACTCTTTGCAACCCTGTGGACTGTAGCCCACCAGGCTCCTCTGTCCATGGAATTCTCCAGGCAAGAATACTGGAATGGGTAGCCATTCCCTTCTCCAGAAGATTTTCCCAACCCAGGGTCTGAACCCATG
This sequence comes from Neotragus pygmaeus, assembly GCA_006410875.1. Taxonomy (NCBI): domain Eukaryota; kingdom Metazoa; phylum Chordata; class Mammalia; order Artiodactyla; family Bovidae; genus Neotragus; species Neotragus pygmaeus. The sequence continues at coordinate 1,017,640 of SJYV01017288.1, forward strand.
TCTCCTGCATTGCAGGCAGATTCTTTATCTGAGCCACAGGGGAAGTCCAAGTTGCCCAAATTAGGATGCCCTGGACCATCTCGGGTGGGTGGTCTTGCAGCTGGACCTGCTAGGGCAGCATGCATGTCTGGAGATGGGGAGGAGCCAAGTGTCCTGGCTTTATGAGCAAACCTAGGGCTTCCCAGGTGGCGCTAGCAGTAAAGAACCTGCCTGCCAATGCAGGAGACAAAACATGGGTTTCATCCCTGGGTCAGGAAGATCCCCTGGAGGAGGGGCACACAACCCACTCCACTCCAGTATTCTTGCCTGGAGAATCCTGTGGATTCAGTCCTACAGTCCTTAGGGTTGCAAAGAGTCGGACACGACTGAAGCGACTTAGCACGCAACCTCCTGTTCAGGGGCCAGGGTGGACTTCCAAAGGCCCAGGAATGTTGGAGATTTGAAAGAAAATCTTTGGGAGCTGCAAACTATGAAAAAGACAATGTCAAAATTGCTGAATGTTTAACAACTTGCCTTCAGAAAGTAACATCAACTTTAATATTTAAGTTTGGTATCCATACACATGTCATTATATTTGAAAACAATTTGTAAGTTGGATTTTTGGCAAGAGTTCCAGACTGTGCAGGATGATTGAAGAGAAATCATAGCCAATAGTAAATTGAATGAGTTACTCAGAGGCAAGTCATTTCAAAAGGAAATTCATGAAAATCCTTTCACATTTCAAGCAAAGAGGGTTCTATTTAATGAGGCATGTGTGTGCAATTTTAATGTTTGTTTCAATGCTCCAAGAATCAGATGCAGCATCTGGAAAGGACTGAAAGCGCCCCACCCCTCCCTGAGCCTTTCACCTGGCTCAATCTATACACTGTCAGGGAGGTAGTTAACTTTGTGACCCCTGGTTAAAATCACTGTTTCATGGTATACAGCTCTTTCACTTTATTGCTATGATCTTAGGAAAACTGTATGAACTTTGAGCTTCAGTTCTCTTACCTGTAAGATGGAGATACCAAGGTCTCCTGCACTGGTTATCGTGGACATTAAATAAAGCTCTTAGCTGGGTGATCAGCACACAGAAAAGCCAGAGTGTTCATGTGAAATTTATGAAACCTTAATGCTTCCTGTCTCTATCTTTCTACCCACCCCTCCTTCTCCCCAGTAGACCATGGAGTCTGATTCCTGCTGATGGTTTTTGCTCACATCCCAGAGTCAGCAAAGACATTTGCTGGGTGAGAGGCATGTACTGAGGCAGAGGTCGGGGAGGGGAGCAGAAGGGAGGGAGTACGTGCTGAGGGCCTCGGTGGGTGAACATCTTGGCAGAGGTCAGGATGGAGATGGTAGTGTGGTAGTCAAAAGGCTGCCGGAGGAGGTGGCCCTGCAGGCCAGACCCTCGACCTGTCACAGTCTCTGGAGATGACTGCAGCACAGAAACTGACTCCCTCTGACCCAGCTCCCGGGAGGCCTGCAGCAGACCAGGCAAACTGCTCACCAACTTATAAAAGGGAATCCAAACACCAGCAGAGCGTTTTCTCAAAAGTCCACCTGCAACGGCTTGGTGAGTAGTGAGATGGAACCAGGGTTTTGAACAGCCTCTGTTGGCCCTGGACCCCCTTCTCCTCTGCAGCCATATGCCCCCGGGCAGTGCCATGCTAGCTCATAGAGTGCCTTTGTGTAACTAGAAAAAATGCTCCTTCTTTGAAGAGACAGGACTCATGCTGGGGAACACAGCTTGGTGAGCAGGCTGTAGACTGGCTTTTGGTCCCTGATCACCCAGGAACTCTCGTCAGTGGATACCCCACTGGATGGAGGTGGTAGACTGACACTGGCCTCCGGGCACCTGCAGCCTGAGGGTGTGTGTACACACTGTCACTGATGCCACTGGCTCTTGCATCTGCCCTTGGAAGGTGTCACCCAGCCAGATCTGGGAGTTCCTGGCAGCATCCTACTTGAGCTTATAAGCCAAATGAAGCTGCAATCCCCTCTGATCCATTCCTGTCTTACAGCTGAACAAAGCTCAGTTTCCACAGCGCTGCCCGGGCCTCGGAGCTGCGGTGGGTGTGCACAGACTCATGTCACGGTGCCTCTAGGACAGTCTGCCTTGAGTGCTGGAGCCCCTGATGTGAAGAATCGGGTGGCTCTCTTCCTTCCCCTCTGTCACATACCGTTGCTGTGCAGCAGGGGCCTTGCTGGGCTGCTTGAACACTGGGTCACGCACAAACCCAGGGCTGATGTTCACCCACGTGTCACCTTTGTGGGAGATAGGAAAATGTGTGCCCTTTGGGCAAGCATAGCCCTGATAGCATTTTGGGGGAGAGAAGAGTTTTCCCCCCCTCCTCCTTAACCACCTCCCCTCGTCCTCCTCACCGGCCCAGGCAGCCGTACCAAGGCAAGTTCCTTGGTGAGCAGAGTGTAGACGGAATTTCAGCTTCCATTTGCCCCACTACTGGTAGCCCTATGTGGTTTCAAACAGATCCACACGGTGGCGGTAGTGAGATCCTTGTGAGACGCGCAAGGGCTCCAGCTCCTGCCTCTGAGGCTGGGCTGGGGCACCCTCTCCAGGCACCTGTGTCACTGTCTCATGCAGCTGGCACCTATGGGGCCCCACCCCACTAGCCCAGTAGGCAGGCTGGCTCACATATGAATCCTCCCATTGAGCTGTGGCTTAGGCTAGGGCAGGACTCTCCCAGGAGAAGAGCTGCCCAGGGTGAGCTGGTGTGGACACTCCTGTCTCCCGTCGAAGATTTGAATCCTTTTGCTCTGCTGCTCCAGAACCCCTTCCACCCCTCTTCCCTCGTCACCACATTCTTCTTTCAGGTCTATGGGCCACATGTAGTCAGGCCCCCTGTCCTGTTACAGTCAGCAGATCCTGACCGGCTTTCGTGGCTGGCCAGACTCCTCATCTGGAGCACCTCTTAGTTTTAAGATGATTTCTACAGGAGTTCAGGCTTCCCCAGAAGCTCACCTGCAATGCAGAAGATGTAGGAAAATGGGTTTGATCCCTGGGTCAGAAAGATCCCCTAAAGGAGGAAATGGCTACCCACTCCAGTATTCTTGCTTGGGAAATCCTTGGGACAGAGGAGCCCAGTGGGCTACAGTCCATAGGATCACAAAGAGGCAGACATGACTGATCAGCTGAGCACTGCAGAAGTTCATTTCATCTCCTCTGAGTAGATTTTCCTGTAGCCTTCAGAGCTTGAGGAAGGCCTGTGTCCCTGACACACTCCGGCCATACCCTGGTCCTAGTCAAGGAGACAAGGCTTTTGCTAAGAGTGCTGGCAGAGGTGGGTGTGGGCTGTGGTGGTCAGCAAGGAGGAAGCTCTGGGCCCCAAGGAGGAGGTGGGTTTTGACTGGGCCCTGCAAGGACGGGGAAAACCTGTATGGAGGAGGGAGAGGGAGGAAGGCATCCTAGGGCTGGCTGGGGGGCATCTCCCCTTCATCTTCTGGTGTAGGCTCAGTGTCCTGAAGGCCACATGGGCAGGGCCTCCCTGGGGTGGGTCCTGGAGGGGTCTCCTTGGCTCTTGGAGACAGAGACTGAGTCAGCTGGAATGGGAGGCTTGTTCTCAGTGGGTGCTTCCCATGGGTGCTCAGCATAGAGCTCTGGCAGGGAGTTTGGGGTCCTGAATTCAGTGGTCCAGGATAATGATAACAATGGCTAACACTTACTGAACACTTTCCATATGTCACTGTTTCAGGAATTTTCCATGTATGATTTCATTTATCTTCAAATTGGCCCCGTGAAGTAGGCATTATTATTTTTTTTTAGACGTTATTATTATTGCCATTTAGAGAGGGAAAAAGCACAGAGTAGTTGAGTAACTTTCCCAAGGTCACACAGCTAGGAAGTGGTGGACCCAGGATGCCCACCCAGGATATCTGGCTCTCTCTGTTGTGTCCCACTATCTTCTTCCTTTGGCTTCTGTGGATGAGGTGGCCGAGGAGCCCATCATGGCTAAGGTGGGGGCAGGCCCCTTAGACTGTAAGAGAAGGGTGGCCACTGCGGGCCCCCAGGATGAATTTTCAGTATAAGATGTGGTTGCAGCCCTGGAGCTGAGCAACAGTCTCTACCCTCTGGGATGGCAACTGGGGTTGTCCTGTCTCTGTAACCCAAAGTCAGAGTCCACTCTTTGTCCCCATTTTCTGTCACATACCCTCCAAGCCAAAGCTCCATCCCCTGGACTCCCTGTGAATGTCCCACCTATAAACTTCTGGCCCCTAAGTCTTTGATTTCCTTACTGCCTCCTGCCTCCTGGGGAGAATTTTTTTTCTCCTAGGGACTACTTAACATTTGTATGGCTATGACAGACACAGTTCTAAGTGTAACTCTTATCCAAAACCTGGAGAAAACAAAATGCCTTCCACTTGCTCCTGTGAGTCAAAGAAAAACCACTGTTATTACTTGAAAACTAGGGGTCTGGAAAGGATGGCTTTTTCAATAACTGGATATGCATAAAGAAACAAGGCCAACTCCACCTCACGCTATGTACAGAAGTCAGTTCTACGTGTCTTGAAGATCTGCTTTTATACGAAAATATAGAGGAACATCTTGATGACTCTGGAGTGCAAAGATTTCTTAAACAGGAAACTAAAAGTGCTAAGCATGAAGGAAAAAATGATAAATGAAATTTATATTAATAAATTCGATTTATCAAAAGCCACAGGATGAGAACATAAAATAAAGGGCTTGCATCTAGAATAAAGAACTCCTAAAAAGCAATGATGGAAAGGTAACAATAGAAAAGAAACAGAGATCGTAGGCATTTCACAGAAGAGAACATCTAAATGACCAATAAACACATGCGGTGTTCATCTTAATTTGCCATCAGGGCAGTCTAAACTAAGACCTCGGATCGCTACTACTGGACACCTGCCAAACTGGCCCCAGAGGAAAAGCCTGGGGGCGCGGCAAGCGTTGATGAGGGCGTGGAGCTGCTGCGACTGTGCTGTGTTACCGGCGGGAGTGTCAATGGGTGTGGACACAGAAAGCTGTTCGGTGGTATCTGGCAAAGCAGGACAGGCATGCCCTGTAACCAGGAGCCCCACTCCTTGGGAGACTGTCATAGCAGCACCATCCAGGTAGCTCGGCAAGCAGTCTGCTCAGTGCTGGTCAACGGCAGAATAAAGAAATGGAGGCAGCTGAGTCACACAAAGGGATGCCAGACAGTGAGGGAGATGAGCAAACCACAGTCACACAGACACAGAGGAACGCCACACAGGCGGTGCTGCTGAAGAAACCAGACACGTACGCTAAGTGACCCCAGCTACCAAAGCTTCAAACCGGGACAAGCCACGCCAGGGTATTAAAGGTCAGGTTAGTGGCAACCCCTGAGGGGTAGTACAGACTTTTGGGGCTGTTTGGGGGTATAAATGATGTCCTATTTTTTTCTTGATGCTGTTATCCAGAGTCCAGATTTTGTGAAAATACATCGAACTGTATACTTGTAACTTGTGTACTTTTCCTATACATATTTAATACATATAGGAAATAAGAATAAGTTAAAAACCAGAATCAAGGGGAAGGGTGGGACTAACCCACAGACTTGCCCTGGGAAACCCTGGGGTCCGAGTCAGGGCGTTCTGGCGCACAGGACCAGGTAGAGCCTGCAAAGGAGGCTCGGTCTCTGTGGCCAGGTCCCTGGTATTAAGGTGGGGGACACAGTGATGGCCCTTCTACCCAGAGGAGATTTGCCTCAGCCTGGGGCGCACCTCGATGCGGGGGACAGAGGCGATTTGGATGCTTCTTGCAGAGTCAGGGTTGGGTTTGGCATTGGGAGTGCTACAGGGGAGGCACTGTGGGCCAGTGGAGCGACAAACCGGCAAAACATCTGTTTTCCTGCCTCCAGGCTGCAGGCTTTGTGTTTGCTAGCCTTACCTACCCTATCCACAAACAGCCAAGCTATTCTTTTTTTTTTAATTGATTTAAAATTAATTCACCTAAAAGACAAAAAACAAAAACGATCTCAGGACTTCACTAGTGTTCCAGTGGTTAAGAGTCTGCGCTTCCCATGCAGGGGGCACAGCTTTGATCCCTGGATGGAGATCCCACATGNATTCTTTTTTTTTAAATTGATTTAAAATTAATTCACCTAAAAGACAAAAAACAAAAACGATCTCAGGACTTCACTAGTGTTCCAGTGGTTAAGAGTCTGCGCTTCCCATGCAGGGGGCACAGCTTTGATCCCTGGATGGAGATCCCACATGCTGTGCAGGAGGGAAAAAGTTAACATTGCATCTGATGAAAATAAAAAAATTATAATAATTTAAAAAATCAGTCTCAGTGTAACTTCACAACCACGAGGATAGCTGTAATTAAAAGGAAGAAATAGAAAATAAGTGGAGAGGTTGAAACCCTTATACATTGCTGGTGGCAATTTAAAATGGGGCAGCCGTTGTGGAAAACAATTTGGTGGCTTCCCAAAAAGTGAGTCACAGGATTACCATCAGACCCAGCGACTGCAGTCCTACCTACATATTTGAGAGAATTGAAAAGTGTATTTAAATAAATACATGAACATTTATGTTCATAGCAGCACTGTTCATGATAACCTAAAAGCAAAAATAGCCCAAAGATACAGCAACAGAAGAAAGGATAAACAAAAGGGTTATATCCGTGCAGTGGGGTATTATCCAGCCATAAAATAAATATCCATTCTCCAAAATAAATGAATAGATTTTAAAAAGAAGAAATGGAGTACTGAGCCATGTGACAATAGGGATGAGCCTTGAAAACACTGTGCTAAGTGAGAGAAGACAGACACAATAGGCCATATACTGCATGACTCCATTTATACGAAATATCCAGAACAGGTGAATCCATAGAGACAGCCTGGGGCTGAGGAAGAGGGACAATGGGGAGCAGCTGCATAAGAGATATGGGGCTTGCTTTGGGGGTGATAGAAACCTTGGAACTAGATAGTGGTGGCAGTTTCACTATATTTTAAATGTACTTAATTGCCATTAAATTAGTTCAGTTCAGTTCAGTCGCTCAGTTGTGCTCNACTTCACACCAGTCAGAATGGCTGCGATCCAAAAGTCTGCAAGCAATAAATGCTGGTAAGGGTGTGGAGAAAAGGGAACCCTCTTACACTGCTGGTGAAAATGCAAACTAGTACAGCCACTATGGAGAACAGTGTGCACATGCCTTTAAAAATTGCAAATGGAATATATTTCTATGGAATATAGAAAGATGGTAATGACGACCCTGTATGCAAGACAACAAAACAGACACAGATGTGTAGAGCAGACTTTTGGACTCTGAGGGAGAGGGTGAGGGTGGGAAGATTTGGGAGAATGGCATTGAAACATGTATATGAATCGCCAGTCTATGTTCGATGCAGGATGCAGGATGCTTGGAGCTAGTGCAGGGGATGATCTGGAGGGATGATGTGGGGTGGGAGGTGGGAGGGGGGATTATGTTTGGGAGCTCATGTACACCTCTGAGGGATTCATGTCAATGTATGCCAAAACAAATACAGTATTGTAAAGTAAAATAAAATAAAAATTAACAATTAAAAAAAAAACCTCACTGAATAAATCCAAAGTGAACAAAAGAATATGTATCCAGTGATTTCCAAATTTAGGTATAAATTCATTTTTTCTGCTGTCCACATATATTCCATGTCCAAATAAGCCTGTTATGTGCTCAGTTGTATCCAACTCTCCAACTCCCTGGACTGTAGCCCATCAGGGTCCTCTGTCCATGGGGTTTTTCAGGAAGAATTACTGGAATGGGTTGCCATTTCCTTCTCTAGGAGATCTTCCCCAACCAGGAATCGAACCAACTTCTCTACGTCTCCAGTATTGGCAGATGGATTCTTTACCGCTATTTCACTTAGAAAGCTCCCCAAAATAAGATTGCTCTCAAAATACGGTTTTTGTTAAATATTTTTTGTGAACTACTGCATCTATAGAATTTTTAGAAAGGCATCTTCACCAAACACTAAAAATATTACATGAAAGTNGCAGATGGATTCTTTACCGCTATGTCACTTAGAAAGCTCCCCAAAATAAGATTGCTCTCAAAATACGGTTTTTGTTAAATATTTTTTGTGAACTACTGCATCTATAGAATTTTTAGAAAGGCATCTTCACCAAACACTAAAAATATTACATGAAAGTAGAGATATTTCTTTCTTTCACTTTGTTAAAACTAACAATATTTTCAAATTGTATTTGACTATCACCAAAATGTAAGAACTGAGGTCACATAGGATTTTAGATAAATATATATTTATATATTTATTTCTATAGATAATATTTCCATGTGATTTCCAAAAAAACACAAGTGGGAATATGAGGAAAAATTTGTCACATAGCAGTTATTTTCCCCAAAACAACCACTGTTGCCAGTTAATTATCCTTCCAGAGATAAGTTGTGAAAACATATGGATCAATATGAATATAGAATCTACTTTTTAATAAATGTAAACAGCAGCATATTTCTATGCAAATGTGTATAAATATATGTCTACTAGGCATTGTGTTGTCTTTAATATGACCAAAACATTACTCCAAAGTCTTAAATAAAATATCTCTCCTTGACACCCCATCCCACCCCTGCCAAAATAGCAGCTATACTGGTCACTTCTTATCTCAGTATTCTGTTTCATCTTTTCTACAGAAATTCTCGGGTTTGAGATGATCTTCTTTTAAGAGTAATTGATTTATTTATATTTTTATTGCCTGTCTTCCACTATTAGAATAAAAGCTACTTGACAGCATAGACTTTATTCTTTTCATCATTTAAATCCCAGTACCTAGAGCAGAGCCTACCAGAAAATAACTCAAGTATCATTCAGTCTAGTAAAAAATATTTTTACCTGACTACATGTCATTCACTGTATGAATGTAGCATAGTTTATTTTCCTAGCTACCTAATAATGGGTAGCTAGGCTGTTTATATTATTTTGATGAGACAATGCTGCAGAATATACTGACATATATATATACACATATATATATTTTAGAATATCACTATTGGATAAATTCCTAGAGTACATTGCTGAATCAAAGGTATAAATATTGCTATATTAATATACTCTGCCAAATTATTACCTCAAGAGATTGCTCCATTTAAACTATCTGCAGTATTGTATGAGAATGAGTGCTTTCAAAAAGTCTCATCAATACAGTATGGATAAAATAGTGTTGTTTTAATTTTTACTTTTCCTATCAAAACTGTGAACATATTTTTAAACATTTAAGAGTCAGTATATTTTCTGCTGCTGAATTGATCTTGACACATAATTTTTCTGGGACCTTGTTGATTTATGGACACTCATTTTTATGAAAGTGAATAAAATAGACCATGTATTTTCTTTTGACTAGATTCTAGTCTTTTTCTGTACAATTTTAATTTTTGCACACCCAGAATGATCACTTTTTTCCTTTATGACTCTTCAATTTACTTTTGTGTCTAGAGAGGCTATTCTATTTCAAGACCATAAAAAAGTATAATATGCTTTGTTATTTCTTTTACAGTTTCATTTTTTATATAATAATTATGAGTCATCTGAAACTTATCTCCCTTAGGAAATGATGTTAGAATACAAGGGTTTGCCCTCCCCCCATATGGCTAGCGAGTAATCCCTGCTATACTTACTAAATAATACTTCTAACCAATGTACAATTATGAAATAAACAATTAGTTTCAATATCTAGACTCTCTATTTGATTTTACATATACCATGATTACCATAGTTGTACAGAATTTTTTAAATTTTTCATGGAGTTGGTCCCCTCCCATTATACTTATTTTTACAGCTTTTCCAACTATATTTGCAACTGTGAATTTAAATAACTTGTCTATGTCCAAAAATATCTTGTTATTTTATTTGGATATATTAAATGTATTAATTAAAATTGCATGCTCAGTCACTTCAGTCGTATCCAACTCTTTGTGATGCCATGGACTGTTGCCTGCCAGCCTCCTCTGTCCACGGTATTTTCTCAGCAGGAATACTGGAGTGGGTTGCCATTCCCTCCTGCAGGGGATCTTCCTGACCCAGGGACCAAACCTACATCTCCTGTGTCTCCTCCATTGAAGGTGGATTCTTTACCACTAAGCCACCAGGGAAGCCCTGATTGAAACTAAGTATAATTAATATCATTATAACTTTATAACATATTATACAAGAATAAAAATATCCATAAAATTTCTACCTGTCTATATTATTTTAACCTGTTTTTCATTTTCACTTTTCTTGAGTTTATTTTTACTTTTTATTACTTTTTTTGCTGTTGTGAGGCCGTTTATTCTGTTTTAAGTGCTTCTTGTTTGTGTATAAGATTATTGATTTGTATAAATTTTGTATTCAAAAACATGATATTCTCTTACCAGTTTTTCAGTTGATTCATTTAGTTTCTTTTTACCTTCTTTGCAAATATTTTAAAGAGAGAATTTTAAAATATATTTTAGAAGATGAGTTGAATTTCATTACCTAAATCACACGGACAGTGACTGGAGGTGTGAAATTAAGATACTGGCTCAATGGAAGAAAAACTATGACAAAACTAGACAGCCAATTAAGAAGCAGAAATGTCACTTTGCCAACAAAGATCTGTGTAGTTAAAGCTATGGTTTTTTCAGTAGTCATGTACAGATGTGAGAGTAGGACCAAAAAGAAGACTGAGTGTTGAAGAAGTGACACCTTCAAATTGTGGTGCTGGAGAAAACTCTTGAGAGTCCCTTGGACTGCAATGAGATCAAAGCAGTTCATCCTAAAGGAAATCAACCTTGAATATTAATTGGAAGGACTGATGCTGAAGCCGAAGCTCCAATACTTTGGCCACTTGATGAAAAGAGCCAACTCATTGGAAAAGACCATGATTCTGAGCTAGACTGAAGACAGGAAGAGAAGGGGGTGACAGAAGATGAGATGGTTGGATGGTATTACTAACTCAATGAACATGAGTTTGAGCAAACTCCAGAAGATAGTGAAGGATAGGGAAGCCTCGTGTACTGCAGTCCATGGGGGTCACAAACAGTCAGATATGACACAGCGACTGAAAAAAAATAACAACCTTTATGGTATACATATGGACATTTTAATTGTAATATAGTCAGCCATATAAATCTTTTCTTGACAGTTCTTTTCATGTCCATTTGCTATTAATGCCTATTATTTTTCAAAAAACATTTCTCAAAATATTACACAGGATGACTCAATAGATCAAAAATTAATAAATTCAGGTAACTATTTAACTCCAAACATTTGAACATTGCTTACAAACTTAATTTCACTCCTTATAAGCCTAACATGGGCTTCCCTGGTGACTCAGTGGTAAAGAATCTGGTTGCCAATACAGGAGATATAGATTCAATCCCATGGAGACTGAAAGGGCAACCCACTCCAGTATTCTTGCCTGGAAAATTCCATGGACAGAGGAACTTGGTGGCCTACAGTCCATGGGAGTGCAAAGAGTTGGACACAACTTAAGAAATTAAACAACAGCAAATAAGTCCTGTATATATATATATATATATCCTTAAATGCTTTTAAAAGCAGATAAAATCACCATACATTCTAACAATGATTATAAACAAATGGTTACAAAATTGCTAATACTGCGAATTAAATTAATTCCCTTTTCTCTGTTTTTATACTTCTTATTTTTTCTTACAGTTCTACTTACCTAACCTAAAGAATTGATGTTACCTTTGCATAGTTTTAGAAAAGGCAGAGGAACCAGAGATCAAATTGCCAACATCTGTTGGATCATTGAAAAAGCAAGAGAGTTCCAGAAAAACATCTATGTCTGCTTTAATGCCTATGCCAAAGCCTTTGACTGTGTGGATCACAATAAACTGTGGAAAATTCTGAAAGAGATGGGAATACGAGACCACCTGACCTGCCTCTTGAGAAATCTATACGCAGGTCAGAAA
>SJYV01017288.1:1031568-1058681 GCA_006410875.1 Neotragus pygmaeus
GACCCCACACAGTCTACAACAGCTCCAGAGAAAGTCCTAGATATATTTTTACTAAATTCATTTTTTAAATTAAAAGATATATATTTCAAGTGCCTTATTACTCCATTAATTTTCATTTTATAACCTATTACCTTGCCAAAAAAAGACCCTAGAAATTTTTTTCAGATCTCCAATAAATTTTTTCTTCAAATTTCAAAACATATATATTTTAGTCATCTAAACTCAGACATAAAATTTAAGGATGATAAAGAGTAANGTTCTAAAGCCAGGCTTAGCTGGCTTTAGATTTCCCACTGAGACCACAGCTCTCATTGCCCCTCCTCTGGGGATATCCCCAACGCCTGATGCTCTACCAAGGGCAGAACTCCCTGAACGAGACCACCACCACTATTACATCATCACTACTTAGAGATTCCTGCTTCTCCCACCTCAGCTCAGGCCTTCTGAAGGCACACAAGGCCCAGTTCCAGTCTGCTGGAGCCAAGTCTACAACCTGCTTTGTGCTCCCGCCAGACCCACTCGCTGTCACCATTGACTGAAAGAAAAATGCATAAGGCTAGAGCTGTGAGTGTAAGTTTTACTTAGCATCTGACTGAGGACTATGGCTCAGGAGACATTTGCTCAGTAAATGAGTACTCAGCTCTGAATAAACCGCCAGGTTTTTGTGATTTTTAGCTAGAGACTATGTGCAGTGAGGCGTACATCTGGGTGAAAGATTAACGCTAGTCACATATCTCAAGTTAAGGATTGTAGTGTTTTCCTATGCATGAAAGGGTATAAGAATCTGGAGTCATTAAAATTCTTCCTGAAATGTGCATCTAACCATGGACCTGCTTGTCCACAGTGCAGAACATCCTGTTATTATTATTATTGTTTCCTCTGTCTGAAGCACAAAGTACCCTGTTGGTCAGGGAAGTGGGTTAATCCTTGTAGAAATGGGTGATGAGCAATGCTCTGTTTACTTATAGTTTCTCCCCTTTTGGTCATAAATTCTACCAAGGTTTGAGAGACATTTCCTGACCAATTTGTCCCATGGTGCTAGGAAAGCTCATTCCTAGGTCAAATGAGGATTTTGTTGGCAGGCCACTTGATGTGTTATGGTTGGACTGGGCCCTTCTAATGGTAGCCATAACGATCTCTGCACCATTTACCTCAGTTACGGTCTAGGACATGATTCTGCCTTGGTGCTTCTTCCCATACCAAGAGTTACAGTACGACAATAATTTTAATCTTATATAGAACTCTATATCTGATTGATGATTTCAAGTAGCTTAGTAATCATTGTTTTTGTCAGAGGCTCACTTACACATTGGGAAATATAAGAAACTATAATCTTGGATTTTCCTGGTGACTCAGTGATAAAGAATCCATCTGCCAGTGCAGGGGGCACGGATTCAATGCCTGGTCTGGGAAGAGCCCGACAATTAAACCTGTGCACCAAACTACTGAGCCAGTGCTCTAGAGCCTGTGAGCTGCAACTACTGACGCCTGCATGCCCTAGGGCCTGTGCTCCACAACAAGAGAAGCCACCACAATGAGAAGCCTGCAGAAATGTCTTGTAAAACAGAATACAAGTCTTAAACTTTAATAAGGTCATAAGTGAAAATTTAAGTCAAGAGCTCCCATTAAGTGCAGCCTAATATAGCCCTGGTTACCTGACCCAGTCTCTTCTCTACCAACTACTATCTTTAAGGCTAATTATATATTGATATGGTTCATAAGGTGAGGCTTGCTAGGTAGCTCACCTGGTAAAGAATCGGCTTGCAGTGCAGGAGACCCCGGTTCAATTCCTGGGTCGGGAAGTTCCTCTGGAGAAGAGATAGGCTACCCACCCCAGTATTCTTGGGTTTCCCTGGTGGCGCAAACAGTAAAGAATCTACCTGCAATGCTGGAGACCTGGGTTCGATCCCTGGCTTGGCAAGACCCCCTGGAGAAGGGCGTGGCAACTCACTGCAGTCTTCTTGCCTGGAGAATCCCCATGGACACAGGAGCCTGGTGGCTACAGTCCATGGGGTCACAAAGAGTTGGACATGACTGACTAAGCACATTGTTCATAAGGTGCCCAGTCCAATTTCCTACTATTATTAAGCTGATATATGTATTAAACTTAGCATGATTTAAGGAAACCTTCAGCTCTGTGTAACTAATTCTTGTTGATATTAACCTTCTGTTAACAGTTTTAGGAAACCATCAGGTCCTCCTCTGGAGTTCAGTAATTTCCAACCCCGTTCAGTGTTTGGTCTAAAAGTTATCAGAAACCTCTACTTGTCAAGAAGTTCTTTCTATGAATTGTCTTGAAAACAAAGCATTTTGTAAGAGCATCAAAGTAAAACAGTAACTATTTATAAATGTCAAAACAAAACAACATGGTTAAAGGTTGGATTACAATGTGATTGACAAAGAAATTTGGTTATTTCTATGACATATGACATTTCAAGATAATAACTAGAACTGTGATTGTTAACATTATGCCAGAGCATACGCAAATTTCATATAATTCCTAGAGCATTTATATTAATAACATTTATCCATAAAATGTAAATTAAGAAGGTTTATTATCACTCATTTGACAGTGCTTCCCATGTAATTTAATATATCAAATAAGCCTTGTTTAATATCTTTCTTCAAGATGTTTCAGAGTCGTGCTAAAATGTTTCAAAGTTAGTTAGAGGTTAAAAAGGCTTCATTTAGAATTTGATTTGGGAAAGTTTGTCAAAGACATCAAAAGATTTTAAAACACTTGGCCAAATAGGATCACGGGTCACTGTTAAATAATGCTTATTCACTTAACCAAAGTGACAATAAAGATTTCAAAGGCAAATACAGAAAGTTACAACAGGTTACTTAAAAGATAAAGAAACTGTACAATCTGTTATCAAAAGCAGATTGATGTTCCAAGAAACCTTTGTCCTCTTAACAGGGAGAAAGCCAGTTTCTAGATTTGCACTATCTTACTTTTAATATAAAAAAAGTCATCCATTCAATTAAATTTATTCTCACCTTAGCCAGTCCTGACCATGCACAAAACTCTTTTCTCAGGGTTTCTTCCACAAACTTTTTACGACTCTTTTACCTTCAGATTTTGTCCTATGTTTTCCCTTTCTCTCTCTTACTCTTTTTAACCTTTTTTCAGGATAAAATTGCTTTTTTCCCTTAACAAACACATTTTCATTCCTTGCTTACCAAGATGTTTTTCCTTACTAATTTTAGTAGCTTTCATCACACATATTGATTGGAATTCTTAACCTTTAAAAATCTTAATTTCTAGCAAAAACTAAGAAGTAAACAATTGTAAATTTACTTTCAAATTTGTTGTTAGTGGCTAAAATTGTGTCTGACTCCTTTGCAACCCCATAGACTGTGGCCTGTCGGTCTTCTCTGTCCATGAGATTTCCCAGAGAAGAATACTGGAGTGGATTGCCATTTCTTTCTCCAGTGGATCTTCTCAATCCAGGGATCTAAGCCCTGTCTTTTGCATCTCTTGCATTGGCAGGCAGATTCTTTACCTCTGAGCCACTGGGGAAACTCTCACTTACTTTCACATTAGCAGTGTGAGATTGGCAAGCTTATGAACACATTCCACAGCCTCTAGAAACACGCATGTCCTCCCAGCATAATTTATTTCCTCACTGTGGTACAAAATGTGTGTCTCATAAACTGAAACATCTTTTTTTTTTGTCTCTACTAAGAAGATAAAAGCAGGTAAACTTAGATGAGCAATTAATGCCTAAGTATTTTGTCTTAGATTGAAAATAATCTAGACATTCAATGAATTCCCATAATTTAATTTAATGTAGCAAAACTCCAAAGTTTCGAGTTACCATAAAGATTTGTAGAAATATTTTTTTAAAATTCAAGATCTTTCCTTTTTTTTGTCCATTCTGGATGCCTTTCAGGATTTTAGTTCCCTGACCAGGGATTGAACCTGAGCCTGTGGCAGTGAAAACATTGACCAGGGAATTTCCTGGAGAAACTATTTTTCAGTAGATATACCATAAGACATAATTATTCTCAGAAGTGAAATTGCTCAGTCGTATCCAACTCTTTACATCCCCATGGACTTTAGCCTACCAGACTCCTCTGTCCATGGGATTTTCCAGGCAAGAATACTGGAGTAGGTTGCCATTTCCTTCTCCAGGGACTCTTCCCGACTTGGGGATCGAACCTGGATCTCCCGGACTGCCAGCAGATGCTTTACCATCTGAGTCACCAGGGAAGTTATTATTCTCAAANGTTGTTGGATCTTCTGGTCCTGTGGTTTTAGTTTACAGCCTTTGTGGGCAGGGTGGTGTCTTGGGTAGAAGTAGTCCTTGGGGTGGTCTGGACTGAGCCAAATATACTTCAGGGACTTACTAGCTCTGTGTCCTTGGGTAAGTTAGTTAATTTCTCTGAGACTTAGTTTCCTCATCATAGAATGGTAGAAGACATATGTAATTTAAAGAGGTGTTTGATAGCTATCCCTTGTCCATTCCAAACTTCTTTAAAATGGATAGCACAGGACCTCTATATAGCACAGGAAGCTCTGCTCAATGTTACATGGCGGCCAGGATAGGAGGAGGGTCTGGGGGAGAACGGATACCTGTACGTGTATGGCTGAGTCCCTTTCCTGTTCATGTGAAACTACACAGCATTGGCTGTTATTACTGTTCAGTCACTAAGTTGTGTCCGACTTGCGGCGATCCCATGAACTGCATCATGCTAGGCTTCCCTGTCCTTCACTGTCTCCTGAAGTTTGCCCAAACTCATGTCCATTGAGTCAGTGATGACATCCAACCATCTCATGCACTATCATCCCCTCTCCTCTTGTCCTCAGTCTTTGCCAGCACCAGGGTCTTTTCCAATGAACTGGCTCTTTGCGTCAGGTGGCAAAAGTATTGGAGTTTCAACTTCAGCATTAGTCCTTCCAATGAATATTTGAGATTGATCTCCTTTAGGATTGACTGGTTTGATCTTGCTGTCCAAGGAACTCTTAAGAGTCTTCTCCAGTCCCACAATTCGAAAGCATCAATTCTTCAGCGCTCAGCCTTCCTCATGGTCCATCTCTCACATCCATGTATGACTACTACCAAAACCATAGCTTTGACTATATGCATCCTTGTCAGCAAAGTGATGCTGCTGCTTTTTAACACACTGTCTAGGTTTGTCATAGCTTTTCTTCCAGGGAGAATGCGTCTTTTAATTTTGTGGCTGCAGTCACAGTCTGCACTTATTTTGGATGCCAAGAAAATAAAATCTGTCACCACTTTCACTTTTTCCCCATTTATTTGCCATGAAGGGATGCCATGATCTTAGTTTTTTGAACGTTGAGTTTTAAGCCAGCTTTTTCACTCTTTTCCTTCACCCTCATCAGGACACTCTTTAGTTCCTCTTCACTTTCTGCCATTAGAGTGATATCATCTGCATATCTAAGGTTTTTGATGTTTTTTTCCCCAAAGTCTTTATTCCAGCTTGTGAGTCATCCAGCCCAGCATTTTGCATGATGTACTCTACATATAATTTAAATAAGCAAAGTGACAATATACAACCTTGACATATTCCTTTTCCAATTTTGAACCAGTCCATTGTTCCATGTCCAGTTTTAACTATTACTTCTTGTCTTGCATATAGGCTTCTTAGGAGACAGGTAAGGTGGTCTGATATTCCCATCTCTTTGAGAATTTTCCACAGTATGTTGTGGTCCACACAGTCAAAGGCTTTAGCATAGTCCCAGTGAAGCAGGAGTAGATTTTTTTTTTTTTAATTCCCTTAAAAAAAGAGGCAATGCTAAAGAAGGTTCAAACTACCACACAATTGCACTCATCTCACACACTAGCAAAGTAATTCTCAAAATTCTCTAACTGAACCTTCAACAGTACATGAACCGTGAACTTCCAGATGTTCAAGCTGGATTTAGAAAAGGCAGAGGAATCAGAGATCAAATTGCTAACATCTACTGGATCATCGAAAAAGTAAGAGAGTTCCAGAAAAACATCTACTTCTGCTTTGTTGAGTATGTCAAAGCCTTTGACTGTGTGGATCACAACAAAGTGTGAAAAATTCTTCAAGAGATGGGAATACCAGACCATCTTACCTCCCTCCTGAGAAATCTGTATGCAACTCAAGAAGCAACAGTTAGAACCAGATGTGGAACAACAGACTGGATCCAAATAGGGAAAGGAGTGTGTCAAGGTTGTATATTGTCATCCTGCTTATTTAACTTACATGCAGAGTACATCATGCAAAATGCCAGGCTGTAGAAGCACAAGCTGGAATCAAGATTGCTGGGAGAAATATCAATAACCTCAGATATGCAGATGACACCACCCTCATGGCAGAAAGCGAAGAAGAACTAGAGAGGCTCTTGGTGAAAGTGAAAGAGAAGAGTGAAAAAGTTGACTTAAAACTCAACATTCAGAAAACAAAGATCACGGCATCTGGTCCCATCACTTCATGACAAATAGATGGAAAAACAGTGAAAACACCGGCAGACTTTATTTCTTTTGGGCTCCCAAATCACTGCAGATGGTGACTGCAGCCATGAAATTAAAAGATGCATGCTCCTTGGAAGAAAGCTATGGCCAACTTAGACAGCATATTAAAAAGCAGAGACATTATTTTGCCAACAAAGGTCCATCTAGTCAAGGCTATGGTCTTTCCAGTAGTCATGTATGGATGTGAGAGCTGGACTATAAAGAAAACTGAGTACCAAAGAATTGATGCTTTTGAACTGTGGTGTAGGAGAAGACTCTTGAGAGTCCCTTGGACAGCAAGGAGATCCAACCAGTCCATCCTAAAGAAAATCAGTCCTGAATATTCATTGGAAGGACTGATACTGAAGCTGAAGCTCCAGTACACTGGCCACCTGATGCAAAGAACTGAGTCATTGGAAAAGACCCTGATGCTGGGAGAAGAAGGGGACGACAGAGGATGAGATGGTTGGATGGCATCACTGACTCAATGGTCGTGAGTTTGAGCATGCTCTGGGAGTTGGTAATGGACAAGAAAGCTTGGCATGCTGCAAACTGAGCACCTGAACTGAATTGAACTGCTTTTCCTATGATCCAATTGGCTATACTCAACTGGCGATATCCCAATACAAAATTAAAAAAATTTTTTTTCAGAGAAATGTTTTGAGAATTCAGTGAGAAAGTATATGTAGTAGATGTGATTGGCCCTCAGAAAAATATTGGTTAGGGTTACTAGTCAATTAGTAATTAGTACTAGGATTACAGGCTCCTCCTTTAAAAAGGAACATAGCTCTTTACTAAACACTTTGCCAAGAAGTTGTTGTTCCCCCAGACATCCTGGAGCAGAGGCTGGGGAAAGGGTTATTTCAGGGAGCAGGGACGAGGGGCTGCCCCGTGGTGCTAGGGATCTGCAGCCTCAGACAAAAAGCAGGAGAAGGGCCATTTCCAGCTTCTGCAGTTTGGGGAGCTGAGCCCTCCACCTGGGCCAGGTGAGGCAGAGGCAGGTTGTTCTGGGGAATTATGTAAAAGGACTGAAGCCAAAGGTGGGATCCAATTTCAGGGAACAGCAGAGCTTCCAGGAGCCTCGGGTGAGAACTCAGGCCCCAGCCTTAGCAGAGCTGTTGAGGCTTCACAGGCAGTGAGCCAGGCCTGGCCTGAGGATCACACACACACACACACACACACACACACACACACACACTCTCATGGAGCTCGTGCCCTGTGCAGAGCGCTGCTCAAGGTGCTGTTCACATGTGAGCAGATTTAATGCCCCAAACCACCCCCCACGAATGTGTTTTGCAAAATCTGCCTATTTTGTTCTCTGCGGAATTTCTCAAGAGTTCCTGCCACACAGTAGACACCTGATACACATTTGCTGATGGAACAAACCTTGTGAGGTCTGTCAGCAATGCTGGAATCAGGAGGAAGTTTGAGTATGCAGGGAGATGAAGTAACTTGCCCAAGATTCCCCCACTGGTAACGGGCCCACGCAGGATTGGAACCCAGGCCACAGGGAGAAACTGCCTGCAAGCCTCCAGATCCCCAGTCTCCCCTCTGCCTGTTTTCATAGAGTGTCTGACCAGCTTCTTTTCTTTCTTGTGATCTGCTTACCTGGAGCTTTTGCTACCTTGCCTATCTGTGGATGTTTGTAAATTCAGACAAATTACCTTTGGGGCACTTATTTTCACCCACACTTGATTTCCCATTTTTGGAGCATATGTCCCTATACTTCAGTAAAACAGCTTGGTTTACATGTTTGCAAACTCTAGTTTTTCCTGATGATTAAAATATTCAGAGAATTAGATCTCCAGGGTTGAAGGCTGGTGATTTGCACCAAATCAGAAAGACTTCTGGACTGTCCAGGCGTGTTCTGCACATTCAGTGAAGATGTGAGAAATGGGAGGGATGATGTCTGAACCTGCCCTTCCTCCAGGCCAGCCTGGAAAGAAATCAAGAGCAAGCTGGAAAGAAAGCAGCCATCTTCGAGGTGTCTGGACCTCAGCCTCAGTTCAGCAGCTCCTTCTGCTCCTTGCCTTTCCCACCCCTCCACCCTCTTTTCACCATTTCCCCTCCTGTCTCAGCCCCAGAACTGCTCTTACTCTGGTTCTGAAGCTGGAGGGCTTTGGGCCTTGTCCTGCCCAGCCTGAGGATGTCCTCTCTGGTCTGGGACTCTCAACCCTTGCTGCCTATCAGCAGCACTTGTGGGTCTGGAATAAATATATGCAAGTGCCCTGTATCACTGCCCTCCCCAGACTCAAATTCAACAGGTCTGGTGGAGGGTCGAGGGGTCTGCACTCACAGACTCTGCCCACCGATGATTCTCATCAGGCTTTGATTGACACATTGCCCTGTGATGTTGCCAGGTTTCCTTAACTTGGGGTGATATGAAAAAGAAATGAAAGGATATATTTGAGTTACTGTGCTGTTTCTGTGAAAAGAACTATTGTGCTCAGGAGGTTTACTTGGAATATCCCCCCAACTTTATTAAAATAGATGTAAATGACATAAACTACCTTACCTGCCTCCTAAGAAATCTATATGCAAGTCAAGAAGCAACAGTTAGAACTTGACATGGAACAACAGACTGGTTCCAAATCTGGAAAGGAGTACGTTGAGGCTGTATATTGTCACCCTCCTTATTTAACTTAATGCAGAGTACATCATGTAAAATGCTGAGTTGGATGAAGCACAAACTGAAATCAAGATTGCCAGGAGAAATATCAATAACCTCAGATATGCAGATGACACCACCTTCATGGAAGAAAGTGAAGAACTAAAGAGCCTCTTGATGAAAGTGAAAGAGGAGAGTGAAAAAGTTGGCTTAAAGCTCAACATTCAGAAAACAAAGATCATGGCATCCAGTCCTATCACTTCATGGGAAATAGATGGGGAAACAGTGGAAACAGCCACAGACTTTACTTCTTTCGGCTCCAAAATCACTGCAGATGGTGACTGCAGTCATGAAATTAAAAGATGCTTGCTCCTTGGAAGAAAAGCCATGACCAACCTAGACAGCATATTAAAAAGCAGAGATGTTACTTTGCCAACAAAGGTCCATCTAGTCAAGGCTATGGTTTTTCCAATATTCATGTATGGATGTGAGACTTGGACTATAAAGAAAGCTGAGCGCTGAAGAATTGATGCTTTTGAACTGTGGTGTTGGAGAAGACTCTTGAGAATCCTTTGGACTGCAAGGAGATCCAACCAGTCCATCCCAAAGGAGATCATTCCTGAATATTCGTTGGAAGGACTGATGTTGAAGCTGAAACTCCAATACTTTGGCCACCTGATAGGAAGACCTGAGTCACTGGAAAAGACCCTGATGTTGGGAAAGATTGAAGGTGGAAGGAGAAGGGGATGACAGTGGATTAGATGGTTGGATGGCATCACCAACTCGATGGACTTGAATTTGAGCAAGCTCTGGGAGTTGGTGATGGACAGGGAAGCCTGGTATGCTGCAGTCCATGGGATTGCAAAGAGTTGGACATGACTGAGTGACTGAACTGAACTGACATAAACCATTGCATAAGTATAAGGCAGATAGTGTGATGAATTGATATGTGTATATATTGTGAAATGATTACCACAACAAGGTTAGTTAACACATTCATCACCTCACATAGTTACTGTTTTCATGCAAGATTGACTCTGTTAGCAATTTTTGAGTGTACAATGCAATGTTGTTTACTATGGCCACGATGCTGTACATTGGGTCCCCAGAACTTTTTCCTCTAACAGCTGTAAGTTTGTACCCTTCGACCAACAACTCCTTACCTCCCCCACCTCCTGGCTCCTGGCAACCACCAACCTACTCTCTTTCTATGAATCTGACATGTTTAGATTGCACATATCAGTGAGATCATACAGTATTTGTCTGTCTTGGTTACTGTAAGTAACGCTGCAATCAACATGGGAGCATAGGGATCTCTTTGAGATAGTGATCTCATTTTCTTCGGATAAATACCCAGAAGTGGGATTGCTGAATCATATTCTAGTTCTATTTTTAACTTGTTGAAAACCCATCATATTGTTTTCCATAGTAGCTATGCCAATTTACATTCCCACCAACAATATACGAGGATTCCCTTTTCTCTATATCCTTACCAGTAATTGCTGTATCACTTTGATGATAGCCATTTTAACAGGTGTGAGGTGATATCTCATTGCGGTTTTGATTTGCATTTCCCTGATGATTGATTAGTGATGTTGAACATCTTTTCATGTACCTGTTGGTTATTTGTATACTGTCTTTGGAAAATAAAAACTGTGGGCTCCCTAATGGCTCAGATGATAAAGAATTTGCCTGTAATGCAGGAGACCAGGGTTCAATCCCTGGGTCTGGAAGATCCCCTGGAGAAGGGAATGGCAACTCACTCCAGTATTCTTGCCTGGTGAATTCCAGGGTCAGAGGAACCTGGCAGGTTAAAGTCCATGGGGTTGCAAAGAGTCGTACACGGCTGAGCGACTCACACTTTCACTTCAGTTTGGAAAATATGTCTATTCAGGCCCTTTGCCGGTTTATTTATTCAAAACTTCTTACTTTGTACTGGGGGATAGCTGATTAACAGATAATGTGTGTTAGTTTCAGGTGAACACTTTTGCCCATTAAAAAAATTTTTTTTTGCTATTGAGCTGTAAGAGTTCACTATGTTTTGGATGTTAACTTCTTATCAGATATATGGCTTGAAAATGCTTTCTCCCATTCTGTGGGTTGCATTTTCATTTTGTTGATTGTATCTTTTGCTGTGCAGAACTACTTGGGTTATTGTAACTTGTATGTTCTCATTCTGATTACACTGAGGTAACGCTTCATTT
Source organism: Neotragus pygmaeus (assembly GCA_006410875.1). Classification (NCBI taxonomy): domain Eukaryota; kingdom Metazoa; phylum Chordata; class Mammalia; order Artiodactyla; family Bovidae; genus Neotragus; species Neotragus pygmaeus. The sequence continues at coordinate 1,042,830 of SJYV01017288.1, forward strand.
TCACAGTGACTGGTGAATAGCAGGAGCCTCTTTGACCCAAGTGCCAGATCACATATACTCTCTCTCTGCTAGCTGCCCATAGCACTGCCTCCCCTGCTCCGACCCCATGTGATGGCCTTGAGCCCGGCATAGCTGCTGACAGCCTTGATAGCCCTGTGTTTCCACCTCGGAGCCTAGAAGTTAAACAGCTGGAAAGCAGGTAACCAGACTTTCCTCCAGGTGTGAGGAGCAAGGAATTGCTGTCATCGTCATCATCACTATCATCTTCACAGCTGACACTGTGCGCCGGGCACCCCCAACTGCTTCACTACATTTCACCCTCCCAGCAGCCCTCTGGGGCAGGTACTGTGGTTAACCCCACTGAACAGATAAGGACATTAATCTCTCAACATCGGGCAGCTAAGTAAAACTAGTGTGTCTATAGAGGGGCTTACTTGCAGCATCCCACAGGCACGAACATTACTGAGAGTCCCATGTAACTCCCAGAAAACTTTAAACCCGAGATGCAAATTCAGCCTCTGTCAACATGGCCCTGCAAATCTGGGATTCCGGATCAAATTGCCTCCTTCTCTTCATTCTTGTCCCATTCTTCCCTTCTGGTCTAATACAACCATCTCTGACCATTAGCGAGAACAAATATCCCCTTTGGGGAAATTCTCTCAAAATGCAGGAGACATGGGTTCAATCCCTGGGTCAGGAAGATCCCCCGGAGAAGGAAATGACAACCTACTCCAGTATTTTCGCCTGAAAAATCCTATGGATAGAGGAGCATAGTGGGCTATAGTCCGTGGGGTCACAAAGAGTTTGACACGACTGAATACGCACATACACATCGTTCACCATTACTTTTCTCAAGATTTGAGCCGGGGACTTAAGTAAACAGCAGAGAAGGACATCCCAGGCTAGCTCTGAGGCCCTCACCTTCTCTGGGACACAAAAACTAGCCATAAGCTTAAAGCACAAGCACCCACTAACCCCAAAGTATGGAAATAAACGAGGGCGTGCGTTCCGTGTTAAACAAATGATCTTTTCAGGCAAAGAGGACGAACAATTTCTCAGAGGAGTTCTTTTGTTTCTGGTCTCCAAAGTCTCTTTAAAATGCTTAACCAAAAGTTCATGCAGTGGAGTGATTTGCTAATTTTGGTTTACATTTTGATATTAAGCTATCAATAAAAAAGTGGAAAGGGAATTAGAATATCTTCAAGAGCTAATTCTGATTAAAGTCTTAAGGGGATTATTAGGGAGATAGTTTCTCACGTTTTGTAATTGCTTTGGCTAAAGAATATTTTGGAGAGGTAATTTTTGAGTCTGAATTATGTTTAGAAGCTAGCTTTCTATTACCAGTGAAAGAAAGCTGACTTGTGGACAGTGGGGCTTTTGTTTATTTCACTTGAAGGTGCCTCTCAAATGAACAATTTTCCCATCTTAAAGTTCCCCCAAAGTGGCCAGTGTAATTTCAAATTGTCACTGATGAAGCTGTGTCAGTTAGAAAGATACACAGGAGGGAGCATTATAGTGAGAAAGAATGAAGGGGGCAGGTATCTGACTTGGGCGGGGGCAGGGAAAAGCCCGCATGAGAACTGTGGTGTGCCATCTGTAAGAACTTTCAGTGTGACCTGCATCTCTGGGACTTGGTCAAAGATTGAGAATTACCCAGCCAGGGTCAGACAAGAGCTCTTGATGCCAGAGAGACAGAAATAAGGTGGTTTCTAAGCAGAGTGGGAAGATACAAAACATTAGTTACTAAACATAATTTTAATTTGTCTTTATTTCTTAAGATGCCAGACAATAACAGAATATGGATAATAATGCTCATGCAGTGAAATATAATGTAAATTTCCTTTGACTTTCTCAAAGCGTTTACATGCTTTCAGATAAATGCTCATTAAAAACCAGCTGGATGGTTTCTAAACTTTCCTTTCTCTCAGTGTCTCTTCTGTCTAAAAATAAGAGAAAATATTGATTACTCTAATTAAAGATAATAGTGTAGATGGTTAATTGTCCTGGTTATTGTAATTGCAGAGAGATATAGGTATACACAGAATAAGAGGTGATTTTCTGCTTAATCAGAAAAATTCTTACAATTTATTCAAATGATAAATTTAATATGACACATTGCTTAATTTAATATACTGAGAAGTTAATTATATTTTAAAGCTATAGTTAAAAACTTTAGATTATCATCTGTTTCATTTGCCTAAATACATACCAATAAAGAAAAGTTAACAGATCATTTACTATAATCTGTTATAAAAATAATGTACCAAAGCAGTAAAATTAGAATTTGGATATTTCATGTAAAATGACTAAATTATTTTATGCCCAGAATAGCAAAGTTTCCTTTAAAAAAAAAATCATTCTCGTAACTTTCAGTGCTTTTTTCATACTTTGAAATGATATTGTTAGAAATTCTCCTGGTTAGCCCTTACATAATTTTGTTTGTTTGTATTTTAAAATGCTATCACAGACCTAAATTCACCCTTAAAATATAGACCAGCTCAGCAATTAAATCAGCTCCAAAGACTAAAATAATTGCCTCATCTGAGTCTGCCAACTGATAAAATGTAAAAGAACAAGCATGTATGCTAATAGTAGGTGTGCTTTGGGAGTAGTCTGTAAATTTGGAATTCCTTAGAAATGAAGAGTTTTCTAATTTTGAAAAAAATATATAAAAACATAGCATCACCAGCTTAATGGACATGAACTTGAACAAACTCCAGGGAGATGGTGGAGGTCAGGGAAGCCTGGTGTGCTGCAGTCCATGGGATCACGAAGTGTCAAACATGACTTAGTGACTGAGCAACAGCAACATAAAAATTGGACAAGTTCCAAAAAAGCTTTGAGCTGACTTGCTATTACCTAAAGAAATAGCTATAAAAAGCAGAACCGTTCACAGCACCAAGACCCACAATCTCCTGGCAATGCTCTAGCTGGCCAGTCTTCTACAGAAGCAGTGGGAACCAAGACAATGGTTCCTGTAATTGTATAGAAAAGAGAGATCCTGGAGGAATTCAAAGAGGCTATTCTTTTTTTTAACAGTTATTTATTTATTTGACTGTGCCAGGTCTTAGCTGTGGGATCTTTAGTTGCGGCATGTGAATTCTTAATTGTGGCATGTAGGATCTAGCTCCCTGGCCAGGGGTTGAACCTGGGTCCCCTTAATTGGGAGTTCAGAGTTTTAGCCATTGGACCATAAGGGAAGTCCCAAAGAGGCTATTCTTAACTGTCAGAGACAAATCCCTAACTTGGAGAAGTGGAAATTGGAAAAATTGAGATGTGGGAAAGTTACATAAAGATAACTTTTGGTGCTCTCAGAATGGCTGACTGATAACACCAAACACTTTAAAATGGAGCTGAGCAAAAATGCTTCCTGATATTACTTACAGTAGCGTATACACTGCCAACCGTACTAAATGAACAATTGGTGTGGTAACTTTAAAGATACTGACAAGGACCGAAGTCTGACTCTCCAAATAGCTTTGTACAAATGCCCCTTGCAGTGGATTATAAATACCATGTTCTAGTTATTTTCTAGTTTCTTCTCAGACTAGGTTAAAGCTTTCCTTTATCAGGGAGCTGTGGCTCTCATTGTTGTAAAAAAATATTTTTTGCTTGATTTTTGTTTTCTGGCCTGGAGAATTTCTACCTATCTCTCTAATGACACTCTCTTATTTTACTGGTACCATTATTAAGGGATGCTAGAATGTTTGCCTTTTACCCCTCAAATCTTCCTGTTGTTTATCATCCACTGTCTTTAAGAACACTTGAGAACTAATGGAATTCTAAGTACTAAAATTAACAAGCTCCTTTGAATGTCCATGGCCTAAAATATTGCCATTGACTTAAGGTGTATGAGATCGATCTCCTCTGGGACTCACAGGTTATCTCCTTATGAATTAATTAAAGTCTAGTCCACGCCTCTGAAAATTTCACGCTCAGTCTAAGTTCTATCCTATAGCAATGATATATGATCAAGCACGGGGAGGAATGTATACAATACCTCCAGCCTTATCATCAGTGATTACAAGCTACATTTCCAAACCTGTCACTTAGCGCTTCCCTGGTGGCTCAGATGGTAAAGCATCTGCCTGAAAGTTGGGAGATCCAGGTTTGATCCGTGGGTTGGGAATATCCTCTGGAGAAGGAAATGGCAACCCACTCCAGTACTCTTGCCTGAAAAATTCCATGGACTGAGGAGCCTGGTTGGCTACAGTCCATGGGGTTGCAAAGAGTCAGACATGACTGAGCAACTTTCCTTTCTTTCTTTTATTTGTCATTTACAACAGGAGATTAAATGTTCTGGAAAAGATACCTGAGATAAGCTTCCTTGATCTTTGATAAGAAAGAACCTATTAAGATATTGTTGACAACCGACTCACTAATGAAACTCCAAAGTATTGATCCTTAGTTAATATTTCCCAGTTCAAAAGGTTAAACACTTCCTTCTGACTATTCCACCAGAAATCTTAAGCTGAGATTATGAGGAGATGGTGACTTCAGGAGTAGACAATTTCTGCTCAACACTTCAAATCAAGATTATCATTCTGATACTGGGACCTCCCTGGTGGTCCGGTAGTTAAGATCCCATGCTTCCACTGCAGGGGTGTGGGTTTGATACCTGGTTGGGGAACTAAGATCCTTCATGATGTGCAGTCCAAAAAAATTTAGTCCAATATCAATTTATCAATTTATAGCAATTAAAAAACTAGGGCCTTCCCCAGTAGCTCAGTGGTAAAGAATCTCCCTGCAGTGCAGTGGGTGCGGGAGACATGGGTCCAATCCCTGGGTCTGGAAGATTCCCCTGGAGGGGAAATGGCAACCCACTCCAGTATTCTTACCTGGAGAATCCCGTGGACAGAGGAGCCTGGTGGGCTACAGTTCATGCGGTCCCAAAAATGTTGGACATGACTGAGTACATATATATAGGAGCAGAACTTAGAAAATTCAAAAGCTAATAGCATCAATTCTATTTAAGAGGATAATTTAATTCCTTTGTTTTCCTGAAAAGGGACGTAGCCCTTTACCCTTCTGTTTGGAGATGTATTACAAGGACTGAAAGTCATTTAGTTTCTGACAACTGCCTATTAGACAGCTGGCTGATGTTCATGTCAGTTCAGTTCAGTCGCTCAGTCGTGTCCGACTCTTTGCGACCCCATGAATCTCAGCACGCCAGGCCTCCCTGTTCATCACCAACTCCCGGAGTTCGCTCAGACTCACGTCCATCGAGTCCGTGATGCCATCCAGCCATCTCATCCTCGGTCGTTCCCTTCTCTTCCTGCCCCCAATCCTACTGAGTCTTAAATGTGACCCCACAGCCATCGTCACTTCATGAAGTCCAGCCATTCATTCTGCAACAGGACAGGAAAAGAGTAACTTCAGTTTAATTAGACTGCTCTCAATGTGCACTATTCTCTTAGCAAAATCTTGACACTGGAGGAACTCTGGGACCCCTGGATAAACATCCTGTGGTCTGACTTTGTCTGTCTTTGGTCCAAAGATGGGGATGGGGAAAGCAGAGGGGTGGTGCTGAGAAAGAAAGAAGCAGTCCCTGGTGTCTGGAGCTGATCTGCTGTTTAGAGCAAAGGCCTCAATGTTATTGCGAGCTGCTCTGATGCTCACAGCAGGGCCCTGCTCTCCTCTTGGACAAGTAACCCCACAGAATAACAGTCTCATAGTTACTCTGAGCTCATGATAAAATGAAACAAAACAAGACCACCCTATAATTTTACCTCATCACAGACAAAAACAAGATCACTGTGTAACCCACCAAATACCCAACCACAGAATCCACTTTCGGATAGCGTTAAATCTAGAGGTAGCCCCTGCTTCCTTGGACCTCTCCCAAATTAGCCAACCAAAACCCAAATTCTGTGATAGAACCCTCTTCCTGAGACACTCTCTGGCTTTCCGAGGGTTTTCCTTGGCTGCGCGGGTCAGTGAACCTGTCTTACACCATGGCTATGTTCCTGGCTGTCTCTGGCCGCAGTGCAGGGAAGGGACAGTGTCCGGCGATTAAAATTCTTGGCCCATCTTTCAAAACGCTTCTGTGTCTGGTGATCTAGGTTGTCCGGTGCTGCTTTCTTTTGTAACAGTTGCTCTTCTCGGGTGCCCATGTCTCTCTCTCTCCCCCACTCTGGTCTCTCCTTGTTTCCAAGAGGCATTTTCAAGAGACATAAAAAAGACATACGGAATTTTTAAAAATGAGGTAATTGAGGGGTAAGTACAACAAAAGGAAAAGAAATACTGCTGAGTCAGAGGCCAGATTAATAGAGAAAGAAAAATGTGAGACCTTGTGTTCTTTCCAGATGACAAAATTTGGCTGTAAATTTCGTAAAAGTAAAGGCAAAGGGTGAAGTACAATTTGTTAGCCAATTCTGGGTCTAGAACATTTTTAAAAAATGAACAAGTGGCTTGGGGAAAGCGCCCTTGTTCTGGGTAATGACCCCCTTAGAGGAACGTTTCCTGGAGGATCCTATTAGAGTGAATGCTCTCCACATTACTCACAAGGAAAAATTCAGTGACAGGTTTCAGGAGGCTATTTCTGCCAACATCCTTCTCAGGAACTGGTTTAGCATCCACCAAGATGAGGACTGCCTCTCCCTCCTGGCCAGGCTGTACTGGGCCTCTCATGAGCACAATGCCCAGGGCATCGCAGGGCTCCCGCCACGAGGGCTGTCTCTCCCGGGAGCTGCGGTTCTTCCATCGTCTGGATGATCCAGGCCTGACTCCATCCACTGGACTTTGTGGGGTGACTGGTCCCTGTTGTGTCCAGGCCTCCGCAGGACACCCTGGGCAGCTCACAGAGGCAGAGGACTGTTGGTTTCCTTAGCAAGCATTGTGGGCAGCAGGTGACAGCCAGTCACACGTCCCTCACTTCTTCCTGGGCTCTGAGCTACAGTGTTCACCCTCTTCTCTGAAGTAAACACACAAAAAGAGTGGGACTGAAAACACTTTAGTTTACTGCTTTGTCAAGGTCTATAATAAGCAATCAAGGAAGGGACACACAGGTCTCTGAGCACCTTTTCTAAGAACAGTAACTCACAGCCACAGGCTGTGTATCCCTTCTGCTTCCCACAGCAGAAGCACCTGTCTTGTGGTGATGCCAGAGGCTCTCCAGTCCATAGAGAGGACTTTCCCCAGGTTCTCCCGTAACGGCAGGCAGACGACAAAATGCCAAAGCTCTGCTGGGTTAAAGCAGTTTTATGACAGAGTAGTGTGGTCAAGGTTAAGATGATGAATTTTATATTAGGTGTATTTCACCTCAATTTTTTTAAAAAAGTATGGTCTAAAGACTCACTTTCTGAAAGTCTGTTTTAATCTAGTATTATCAGTATCTAAAGGAATAAATAAAGTACAGAAATAATCTAAAGAACATTATTTCTTACAGTGGAGCATTTGGTAATTATCAAGAGGCTTTAGACTGACATCTGGCAAAATCCTGGAGTGCAGATATCCCATGTTTCTGATGAGGACGGCAGGCTCTGTGAAGCAACTATTCAATCCTGGCTCACGAGAGAATCACCCAGAGAGCTTTTAAACCTACAGATGCCACCACATTTGGAGATTCCTACTTCACTGGCCTGTAGCTTTGGACCCAGTATTGTTTTAAAGTTCTTCAGGTAATTCTTGTGCAGACAGGTTGAGAATTACTCCTTTAAAAGTCAGAGAGATTGATTGAGGAAAGGCTGATAAATTGGAAAAAAAAAAGTAAGCATAGAAACTTCCCCGGTAGTCCAATGGTTAAGAATCCACCTTCCAATGCAGGGGATGCAGGTTCAATTCCTGGTGAGGAAACTAAGATCCCACATGTTGTAGGGCAACTAAAACCCCTGTGTGTGCAGCAACTACTGAGATCTCAAGTCCCAACTAGAAAGAAGTCCACGCGTTGTAACAGCTAAGATCTGACATAGCCAAAAATCATAAATTAATAATTTTTTTAAAAGTTAAGCAGAACATACAGGGCGTGTGCCTGGATTAGAGGATCAAGGATTGCCTGTGTCTCTTATCTTAGTCAAATCTACTTAAATGACAACTTTCTTTGCTTATACTGTAGTTGGGTACAACCCTTCAGAGTTTGCAGATCATTGTCACTTGATTCACATAGCCATCTTGTGAGACAGGATGGGTTTATCATCCTTATTTTCCAGGCGAAGGAAATTTTTATTTGGCCTGAAGGCACCAATTAACCAACTAGCCACCAGGTGTGTGTGAGGGGTGAGATAGAGACACCCCACTGATGGCCCGTGTCCTAAACTCTCATGACACAGCCCACTGTCACTAGCTTGGGTGAGTGTTCCCCACATCACTGTGGCCCTTGGCCGTTTGTTCCACTAAAGGAACCTGTGCAGTTCTGTGTCTGTGCTGAAGTGTTCTTTTAGGCCCTACACACACTCTGCACAGCAAAGTATTAACAGAATACACACATCTGCTCTGAGAAGCAGACTGTAACCAAAGATGTCAAAGAAGAAAAAAGCACAGAGATGAAAGAAAAAAGAAAGAACATCATCTTGTCATCTTGATGACGGAGGCAAGGTTTTGGATTTTCTTTATCTCAGGGCAAGATCCCTGCACTACCTTTAGCCACAGGGTGTAGCTCACATCATCAAGTGTGTGTTGAAAAATATAGATGGACTTCAGGACCCAGTAGTCTCTCTCAATTTGGGAGCCCAAGGAAAGCAGCACAAACACGCTCTCAGATCGAGGGAAGCCTAAGTGTGGGAGCAGAGGGGCAGCCCGCTAGCCCAGCATCGGCCGTTGCCTCTGCTTTCCTCAGCTGCCTCCTTGGCCACGGGCTGTGGCTGCCCATAATCGGGGGTGCTTATGCGCGGGGTGAGCTGAAGAGCCCTGCTCCTCTCTGGCCAGCACCCCCGCCCCCTGCAGTTCCTGAAAGTGCCTGTCGCGTTCTGCTTGTGTCCTTCCTCTCTCTGCTCAGAATAAGCGTGCCTTCCAAGGTCCCACTCAGAGCTGGCCCTTCAGACTTCCCTGACTATTCTCTCCTGGTCCTCCAGGAGACTGCCACACCAGCCGGCCCTTCTCGAATTGCGTCAAGATCTCTACCAGCGCCGTCCTGAGGAAATGCAGACAGTTCCTCATTTGTGCTGGTTCGACTTTACGATAGGGGGAAAGCCATAAGGGTCCAGTGGAAACGGGGCCTTTTTTTTTTTTTTTTTTAAGATTTGTTTATTTTCGGCGGCACTAGGTCTCCATTGCTTTCTCGAGTTGTGGTGAGCAGAGGCTGCTCTTCGTTGCGGCATGTAGGGCTCCTCATCGTGGTGGCTTTTCTTGGTGCAGAGTGCAGGCTGTATTGCATGGGCTTCAGTATTTGCTGGGCACACGGGCTTAGCTGCTCTGAGGCACGTGGGATCTTCCCAGACCAGAGGTCAAACTTGAGTCCCCTGCATTGGCAGGCAGATTCTTAACCACTAAACCACCAAGGAAGCCAAGAAATGGTGCTTCGAATTTTGTATTTTGCTCTCTTCTCGGGCTAGTGATGTGAGGTGTGACACCCTCTTGTGACGCTGGGCAGTGGCCGGTCAGCAGCTCCCAGCCAGACATGTGCATAAACAACCTGATGCACTTGCCACCACTTGGTAGCAGACAGCCTTTCTGATTTTCACTTTCAGTATGATATTCCATAAATTACATAAGATATTCAATACTTCATTATAAAATAGGCTTTGTGTTATTGATTTTGCCTAACAGCAGGCTAATGTAAGTGCTCTGAGAACTTTTAAGGTAGGCTGAACTGAAGTCGCTCAGTCGTGTCTGACCCTTTGTGACCTTGTGGACTATAGCCCACCATGCTCCTCTGTCCATGGAGTTTTCCAGGCAAGGGTACTGGAGTGGGGTGCCATTTCCTTCTCCAGAGGATCTTCCCGACTCAGGGATCGAACCTAGGTCTCCCTCAGTGTAAGCAAGACGCTTTTCTGTCTGAGCCACCTGGGAAGTCGGCTAGGTGTATTAAATGCATTTTCAACTTACAGTGGGTTTATGGGGATATAATCTCTCCTAAATCGAGGAATATTCACATGATGCTAACCACCTGTCTAATTTTAAGTGTTCTAGTAGCTGCCTGCAGTGCAGGAGACCTGGATTCGATCCCTGGGTTGGGAAGATCCGCTGGAGAAGGAAATGGCAACCCCCTCCAGTACCCTTGCCTGGAAAATTCCGTGGTCTGAGGAGCCTGGTGGGTTACAGTCCATGGGGTCGCAGAGTCGGACACGACTGAGCGACTTCACTCCACTTCACTTTCAGTAGCCTCATTAAAAAGTTTATAAAAGTAACTTTAACAATATATTTTATTTAACCCAATATCCAAAATATCATAATTTCAACATGTAAATCAAATTAAAATGATTAATAAGATATTTTACAAGCTCTTTTTGTCCCTACTAAGTCTTTGAAATCCAAAGTGTATTTTATACTTAGAGCATGTCTCAATTCAGATCCTAAACTTCCACTGGAAATACTTAACCTGTATCTAGATTTATAAGCATTTATAGTTGAAAAAAATTGAGTCACAATACCCAGATCATCCCAAATATACCTAAAAGATTTCAATGACGGAACTATCAGCTTAAAAAATGAAGTTAATTGTAATTAAATAAAATGAAGATCTCAGTTCCTCAGTGGCACTGGCCACACTTCAAGCTCTCAGTGGCCACATGTGGCTGGTGGATCCCCAGTGACTCAGCACAATTCTCAGCCATAGGCTTCCTATGGGTTGGAATTGTTTCTTTGCATTCACAGAGTCATACTCCCAGCCTCGCACAGAGGTACTGAAATGTTTGTTGAATGAGTCACTAACAGAGCTGGGACTTTAAGAAAGGGAAAAGCAAGAGGAAAACACCATGTTTACAGATCAAAGGCTGCTGGGGTCAGTGTCCACCAGGGCGTTTCTCTGGAATGCTTTTCCCTCTCTTAAACCCTTTTAGGTTTTAGAGAACCTTCTCCCCAACACCAACCCAGCTCTTGTTTCCACCCTCTCATGTGGCTTCTAAGGCCTTCCAGTGTTTGGCTTTCAGATCCCTAGGGTTGAGAGGTAGAAACAGATTTTATTTCTTTCCCAGATGTTTCCACAATAGAGGCTCTGCCTTTCTCAGGTCTCAGAGCAGCTGGCAGGCAAAGGTGGCAGGAATGAGTGGAGCCACCCTTGCAGCCCCTCAAAGGACCATCCAGAAAGAGTTCTGTGCTCCAGCCACAGCTAAGGCCAATGGGCGCTTCCATCCCATCATTGATGGCCCCTGGGCTTCCCTGGTGGCTCAGAGGTTAAAGCTCTGCCTCTAATACGGGAGATCTAGGTTCGATCCCTGGGTCAGGAAGATCCGCTGGAGAAGGATATGGCAATCCACTCCAGTATTCTTGCCTGGAGAATCCCATGGACGGAGGAGCCTGGTGGGCTACAGTCCATGGGGTCGCAAAGAGTCGGACATGACTGAGCGACCTAACTAACAGGGACAAGAAAGCAGAGAAGACTTGCGTGGGAGGCATGTCCTCCAGGTCAGTNCCCATGGACGGAGGAGCCTGGTGGGCTACAGTCCATGGGGTCGCAAAGAGTCGGACATGACTGAGCGACCTAACTAACAGGGACAAGAAAGCAGAGAAGACTTGCGTGGGAGGCATGTCCTCCAGGTCAGTCTCTGCAGAGGGGAGCCTAGCGTATGTTTAGGTCCTTTCAAGCCAGAATGTTCTTCTTGGGAGGTGGGTGGAGGACAGCCAAAGATAGGAGGATTTAAGTTAACTTCTTCAAGATCAGTGTGGGAGAAAGTGGTGTGAAGGTTTTAGCATTAGAAGATGAGGTCATGTTAATCTCTCCAGGTTCTGAGGGAGTTGTTAATCTTCAAACCCCTCAGTTACATACCTCAGTGATCAGAAGAAAAACCTACAGGGGCAAGTTAGGAAATCTGAAACAGTTCCTGAACCAGGCTAAGGAGTTTCACTTTCTCCTCTAAAGGGGAATAACTAGAACCTGGCCTGGCACCTCCTCCTCATCCAGCTTTATACAGTTTTCCTGTGTCATTCAGCCTCTCTTGCAAGTTGCACAGGCATGTTCTTGCAAGTTTGTTCTTCTAGGGTACCTCTTGTGCTTGCAGCTCTTAAGGGACTATAAGCCTCCTTCTGAAACAGAAGAATATTATAGAGATGGAGTGAGTTAGGGCAGCCTGAGGGACTGAAGGCGGTTAGGGGGCAGTGAGGGGAGTGCAGTGGAAAGAGCCTAGACCTTGAGGAGAACCCAATCCTGTGGGTGCCTCTGCCCCGAAGAGCTCACCTGGGCCTCTCATCTGCTATATTTATTCCTGAGATTGCTCTCCACTGTCCTTCCAGGAAAGGACCAGCCTGTGTGGAGGCTCCTGGCCAGCTGGGCCTTTCACTGCTCTCAGTTGCAGCAGCTAGCCTGGTCCCCGCCCCTGACATGTCTGATCACCAGGTAAAGACTGGCTAATACCTGCTGTGTCTTGTCTTTTTCCCTCCTGGATACCTGGACTCACCAACCAGCCCCACTGCTTCTAGGAGACTTAAAGGGCCAGCACCATATTCCCCATTCTTTATTTTTCACTTTTAATCCTTTTGGAAGCCAGACATTTAAGGTCTAGGATATTCAAAAGCAAAGGTACCACACAGATCTTACAAGTACATCTCAGACTGATCCCTGGTATAGAGACACCATATAATACAAACAGATACACTGCAGCAAATTCTAAAGAAGTGGCAGAATCTGATTTCCACAGTTACCACATTATAAGACTCAAATATCCATTTAAATAAGTCACAAAGCATACTAGAAACAGGAAAGTATGGCCCACTCTAAAGGAGAGGAGGTAAATCAATGGAAAAACAATGGAAACTATTTCTGAGAAAGATCAGATTATGGGCTTATTAGACAAAGACTTTAAGCCTATAGTCTTAAAAATGATCAAAGAGCTAAAAGAAGATGTGGACAAAATTAAGAAAGCAATGAATGAACAAAATGGAAAGATAAAAAAAGATATAAAAAAACATAAGAATGAACCAAAAGTAAATTTTAGAGCTGAAAATTACAATAATTGAAATGAAAAATTCACTGGAAGAATTTGAAGGAAGATTCAAGAAGGAAGAAGAGTCAGGGAAATTGAGGACAATATAAGTGAAATGATTGACTTTGAGGAACAGAAAGAAAAAAGAAGAAAACTGGATGGAATGTAAGGGACCTGTGGAACACCTATACATTGTGGGAGTCCTACAAGGAGATGAGAGAGAAAGAGACTGAAGATTTTTGAAGAAATATGTCTGAAAGCTTGCCAAATTACATGAATATAAACACTCAAGAAGCTCAAGAAACTCCTAGTAGGATGAATTCAAAGAGATGCACACCAAGACACAGTGCAAACTATTAAAAGACCAGATTTTGAAAGCAGCAAGAAGGAGACAACACATACAAGAGATTTTCAAAAAGACTGTTATCAGATTTCTCTTAGAAACCTTGGAAGCCAGAAACAGTGAGTTAATATATTCAAAGTGATAAAGGAAAGGTTGGTTTCCCTGTCACCCAAGAATTCAATATCTGGCAAAACTGTCCTTCATTTATTAGGTGAAATTAAGACATTTCCAGATAAGTGAAAGCTGAGTTTGTCACCAGTAGACCTTTCCTGCAAAAAATGCCTAAAGGAGTCCTTCAGGTTGCAGTGAAAGGACAGCTAGAGAGTTATGCGGAACCATGTTGAAGAAGTAAAGAATCCTGCTAAGTTGCTTCAGCCGTGTCCGACTCTGTGTGACCCCATAGACGGCAGCCCACCAGGCTCCTCTGTCCCTGGGATTCTCCAGGCAAGAACACTGGACTGGGTTGCCATTTCCTTCTCCAATGCATGAAAGTGAAAAGTGAAAGTCAAGTCGCTCGGTCGTGTCTGAGTCTTTGTGACTCCATGNAGTCAAAGGCTTTAGCATAGTCAATAAAGCAGAAATAGATGTGTTTCTGGAACTCCCTTGCTTTTTCCACGATCCAAAGGATGTTGGCAATTTGGTCTCTGGTTCCTCTGCTTTTTTGAAAACCAGCTTGAATATCTGGAAGTTCACAGTTCATGCATTGTTGAAGCCTGGCTTGGAGAATTTTAAGCATTACTTTGTCAGCATGTGAGATGAGTGCAATTGTGTGGTAGTTTGAGCAATTTTTGGCATTGCCTTTCTTTGGGATTGGAATGAAAACTGACCTTTTCCAGTCCTGTGGCCACTGATGAGTTTTCCAAATTTGTTGGCATATTGAGTGCAGCACTTTCACAGCATCACATTTTAGGGTTTGAAATAGCTCAACTGGAATTCCATCACCTCCACTAGCTTTGTTCTTAATGATGCTTCCTAAGGCCCACTTGACTTCACATTCCAGGATGTCTGGCTCTAGGTGAGTGGTCACACCATTGATTTATCTGGGTCAGGAAGATCTTTTTCGTATAGTTCTTTTGTGTATTCTTGCCACCTATTCTGTTAGGGCCATACCATTGCTATCCTTTATTGGGCCCATTTTGCATGAAATGTTCCCTTGGTATCTCTGATTTTCTTGAAGAGATCTCATCTTCCCCATTCTGTTGTTTTCCTCTATTTCTTTGCACTGATCCCCAAAGAAGGCTTTCTTATCTCTCCTTGCTATTCTTTGGAACTCTGCATTCAAATGGGTATATCTTTCCTTTTCTCCTTTGCTTTTCGCTTCTCTTCATTTGACAGCCACTGCAAGGCCTCCCCAGACAGCCATTTTGCTCTTTTGCATTTCTTTTTCTTTGGAATGCTCTTGATCCCTGTCTCCTGTACAATGTCACAAACCTCCATCCATAGTTCATCAGGCACTCTGTCTATCAGATCTAGTCCCTTAAATCTATTTCTCACTTCCACTGTATAATCATTAAGTGGTTTTCCCTAGTTTCTTCAATTTATGTCTGAGTTTGGCAATAAGGAGTTCATGATCTGAGCCACAGTCAGCTTCTNTTCATCAGGCACTCTGTCTATCAGATCTAGTCCCTTAAATCTATTTCTCACTTCCACTGTATAATCATTAAGTGGTTTTCCCTAGTTTCTTCAATTTATGTCTGAGTTTGGCAATAAGGAGTTCATGATCTGAGCCACAGTCAGCTTCTGGTCTTGTTTTTGCTGAATGTATAGAGCATTTCCATCTTTGGCTGCAAAGAATATAATCAATCTGATTTCGGTGATGACCATCTGGTGATGTGCACATGGAGTATTCTCTTGTGTTGTTGGAAGAGGGTGTTTGGTATGACCAGTGTGTTCTCTTGGCAAAACTCTTAGCCTTTGCCCTGCTTCATTCTGTACTCCAAGGCCAAATTTGCCTGTTGCTCCAGTGTTTCTTGACTTCCTACTTTTGCATTCTAGTCCCCTATAATGAAAAGGACATCTTTTTTGGGTGTTAGTTCTGGAAAGTTTTGTACATCTTCATAGAACTGTCCAACTTCAGCTTCTTCAGCATTACTGGTCGGGGCATAGATTTGGATTACTGTGATAATCCAGACTGAAAACCACAATCACAGAAAACTAACCATGGGCCACAGCCTTTTCTAACTCAATGAAACTATGAGCCACACCATGTAGGGCCACCCAAGACGGACAGGTCATGGTGGAGAGTTCTGACAAAGTGTGGTCCACTGGAGAAGAGAATCGCAAACCACTTCAGTATTCTTGCCTTGAGAACCCCATGAACAGTATGAAAAGTCAATAAGATAGGACTCTGAAAGATGAACTCCCCAGGTTGGTAGGGGCCCAATATGCTACTGGAGATCAGTGGAGAAATAACTCCAGAAAGAATGAAGAGACAGAGCCAAAGCAGAAACAACACCCAGTTGTGGATGTGACTGGTGATGGAAGGAAGGTCTGATG
>SJYV01017288.1:1067267-1100719 GCA_006410875.1 Neotragus pygmaeus
TGTGTGTGTGTGTGTGTGTGTGTGTGTGTGTGTGTGCGCGCGCTCAGAAGTGGGTGGATGAGGGAGAGGGTTGGGGGTATGGGAGTGACTGGAACAGTGAAAGTTTTGCAGTCAAGTCCTGAAGTCTGCCCTGTGTCCTGGCATCTTTCTCAGCTAGCCCACGCCATCCGCCTGCTCCTGGAGTACACAGACTCAAACTATGAGGAAAAGAAGTACACGATGGGGGACGGTAATGGCATCCTTGTCCTGTCCTGACTTTTGCCCAGCTCATGCTGGTTTGGTGCCAAGCATCCCATGTTCTGACCCCTGTTCACGTCTGTCGCCCTCCACTCCAGCCCGCCCCGCTGGAGCAGGGACCTGCCCCTTCCCGAACCCTTTAGGGAGCAACTGGCCTCCACGGAAGGATATGAGAGCCCACAGCTGGGTCCTGTATCACCCATTGGCACAGGCTCCCCTTAGTGCTTACCTAAACCCTTCGTAAGGATTACTCATGTAGTTTCAGGAAATTTCTGTTTGTTTTCCCCCTCAAAGCTCCATGTGAGATTAGTGGTTCAAATTTCAGATCCACCAGTTCAGGGGGGTCTTGCCCCTGACTCCTTGGTAGGTCCTCTGAAAAGGAGGGTTGGATCTGTGGGAGGTTGTTTCACTGCATCTTCTTTTTCTCAGCTCCTGACTATGACAGAAGCCAGTGGCTGAATGAAAAATTCAAGCTGGGCCTGGACTTCCCCAATATAGGTGCAGGGGCTGGGGTGCTGGGAGGGGAGTGGACAGCGTCTCCATCCATCTCCTTTCCTGGCTTAGAGGTTTCAGGAACAGGTGCCTTCTGCTCTGTCTCTCAGCTTCCTGGTTCTCTCCTCTGCCCTTCAGTGATGCTCTGTCCCAGCTCATCCCTCCATTTTGCAGCATATTATTTAGTGCCCACCATAGTATTTAGGCTCTGTGAGTACCAGGTTTCCTCTCTGCCCTTGCTCAAGGGAGCAGATGCAGGGGAGCCTGGTGGCCGACCTGACCTGACCTTGTTGTTCTTCCAGTTGCCCTACTTAATTGATGGAGCTCACAAGGTCACCCAGAGCAAGGCCATCCTTCGCTACATCGCTCGCAAGCACAACATGTGTGAGTGGGGCTGGGGTTGGGGGCAGGGATAGAGGTGGCCATGCCCTGGGCTGGGCTGGGAGGGGATACTGAGGGTGAGTCTCTGTTGTGTGTGTACAGGTGGGGAGACAGAGGAGGAGAAGGTTCGCGTGGATGTATTGGAGAATCAGGCTACGGACACTGTTAATGACTTTATTAAACTCTGCTACAACCCTGAATTTGTGAGTCTCCTGCTGAGCTGGGATGGATGTGCTTTAAAAGGAGACTAGCTTAGTTTATCCCTTCTACACAGATCATTTTGTAATTTGCTCCTTGGAGCTACTGAGCTAGTCTATGTGGAGTCCTCTGAGTGATTCTCATAACTCTAATTCAGCATATAGAAGCTCTGACTCAGTTCCCTCCAATCTAAGGGTAGAATCTAGACTTCCCAACGTGGAAATTCGGTTTCTAGACAGGATATTTACCTCGTTAGCCCAGTGCCTCCTCTTCAGCATCTCAGGCACAAACCCATTTTGCCCGGTGGGCAGGGCTGGGTCTACATCTACGTGGTCAGGATCTGTTAAAGTCCTGACTTTGTGAGTCCACTCCTACTGAGTTGAACAGGGTCCCATCTACACTGGTTCTTTTGCCATTTAAACTCCTTTGAGCTACTGATTCACCAAGCTAGTCCCTACAGGGTTCTGAGAGTGACCCTTAGAACTCCCAGTGCATGAAATGCAAACTTGGACTCAGTTCCCATCAATCTTAGGGTAGAGTCCAGCCTCCCAGGGTAGAAATTCAGATCCTAGATAGGTGTTTACGAGTTCAACCAGTGCCTCCTCCTTGGCATCTCAGGGATCAGGACATGTGTCCAGTGGGCAGCCCAGGGTCAGACTTTATTCCTTTCCTTCCTTCCTTTCAGCTTCCAATTCTTTCCAACTGTCCAGAAACTGTCCAGGCATCCACACCATTCTGTCTCCCACACTGGAACAAAGGACTTCTTTGCTAGTTATTTTAGTCCTGATCAGCCTGAGGTCTGAGGTCTGAGGTCTGACCTCTACCAAGTCTCACGGCACTGCTGTTCTGACCCCCCGGGCAGGTGTCTGGAGCTGACTGGTGACAGGGTCAGGGACAGTGTGGTTTTGCCCTTTGCCTTCCCATCACCTCTCACTGATGGGAGGTGGTACCCATAGGAGTCTGATGAACACAGGTGGGTTGAATGGCAGCTGGGTACCAACCCAGGTTCAGTCGGGGGACATAGCTGCTCACCTGGCAGCTGGGATCAGACACATGCCCAGGAGGCCTGTTCTGCCTGGGAGTCTGTTTCTGAGGGCAGTGACGGCTGTTTTGTGTCTCAGGAGAAACTAAAGCCTCAATACTTGAAGGAGATCCCTGGAAAGATGAAGCTCTACTCCGAGTTTCTGGGGAGGAGGCCTTGGTTTGCAGGGGACAAGGTAAGTGGGATGGCTTTGGCGGGGGGAGAGCTGTCATTTTCCTGAGGTTCAGAGTATGATGTGCAGTCATGCTTTGTCTTTCTGCAGCTCACCTTTGTGGATTTCCTGGTTTATGACGTTCTTGACGTTCATCGCATATTTGAGCCCAAGTGCCTGGATGCATTCCCAAACCTGAAAGACTTCATCTCTCATTTTGAGGTATTCTCCTGATCCTCCTACTATTAATACATCTCTTTCCTCTACACTTGTCTCCCTGCAGCTTTCCTAATTGGAGTGAAACTAAGTATAACTAGCATTTATTGAGGACTTCGTTTATGGCAGATTTTCTGCTCAGGACTTTACATACATTGTGTCAGATTTGATCTTTGCCTTATTTCTACAAGGTAAAGAAGTATCACCTCCATCTTAAAGACAAGGAACAAGCCAAAAGGATATGTAATTTCTGATGGTCACAGAACCAGTGCAGGCTGTGCTGGGCTCCCAGTCAGAGTATCTGGATTCTATGGGCAGCAGTCAGTGGCTCTCCGTTTCCTGTGTGGAAGAGAGACGCTCAGGTCCTTTTGTTGTCTGGGCTCAGAGCTCTGGAGAGTGTGGAGGAAGCAGAAATCTCAGGAGTTTGGATGTGGCTGGCTGTCTTTGAGTTGAGACACAGTAAGAGTGATGTTAGGTGTCAAAGACATAATGTTTTTTCCTGATCACCCAAGGGCCCTGCGGCTTATTGGCTCCCTCTCTGGGGTTATACTGAAATTTCCAAGAATGTAATTGGTTCTGGGATTTTCTTCCATAGGTAGGTGCCTTCTTGGGAAGATTTTATCTTGTCTCTATAGTAGGCAGTTACCTTCCCTCTCTTTCCTTCTTCCAGTTACTCATAATTCTGTCTCAGAGACGAGAAGATCCATTCATTTTAAGTCACATTCACTGATCTGACCCTGTCTTCTGTATGAGGCACTGTGTCCGGCACAGGAGGGATACAGAAGTCACACAATCCTGGAGACCTAACTCTGGGGCTCAGTGCAGTTGGAGAACTTCAGGAACCCTGAAGCTGTGTGGTATGGGTGGAACACCCTTGCTTCTGGAGGAGCACAGCCTGACCTCACCTCCCAGCTCATCGGCACCCTCAGTCAAATATTGATAATTGGAGAGCAATAAAGAATTGCGATGAGTGCCTGGGAAGGAGGACGGGGACAGATGTGGACTGCAGTCTGTGGCTTGTAGGGCCCTGGGCTGTGGGGTACAGTCAGCCCTAGGTCTGGGACTCCTGGGAACTCTGGGGCACTGTCTGTCTTGAGAAGATGGTGCACAGGTGCATCTGAGTGTCTCACTGCCTGGGTGGCTGTAGCAGGACTGGGGATGAGGTGGGTCGGGGCCCAGTGAGAGTAGGCTCAGGTCCCAGGCAAGGAGCTGGATTCTGTCCTTTAAGTGGAATAATCAGAGCCTGGTCTTGCTGCTTCTCACCCTCCTATCGCCTTTCTTTTGGGTTTTGCTGAGTCATTGGGTGAGATCTGGTCTCTTCTGCAAGCTGCTCATGGACTTTCTGAGGCTCTTTGTTGTGCTAGGGGTCCTTCTGTGGGCAAAGCCTGGAGTCTCCCTCTGCGAAAGAACCAAGTTTGTGTGCAGGGGGGAAAGACAAGTTCTCTTGTAGGGAAATGGGGGAAGGGAGTGCTTTGCCAAGAGCACAGAGTTGAAGAGAGAGCCAGGCTGTGTTCCACACTATCACTTATTAGCGGCTTGAATGTGAGGATGGTGCTTAACCTCTGTGATCCCATTTCCCCCCAGATAAGGACACACTAGAACCACTCTTAGGCTACTTCTGTGGAGGTTCTCAGTCATCACATATACCTCAGAATTCCTGTGGTTCTCCAGCTGCACTGAGCCCCAGAGGCTGGGCACCAGGACTGTGTGACTTCTGCATCCCCTCTGGGCCTGATACAGTGACTCATACAGGGGAGAGGGTCAGATCAGTGAATGTGACTTAAAATGAATGTACGGTCCTGTCTCTGAGACAGAATCATGAGTAACTGGAAGAAGGAAAGAGAGGGAAGGAAATTGCCCACTGTAGAGACTTCAAGATACAACCCTTCAAGATACAATACATTCAAGATGTATTGAGGGTTTGGGTCTAGATGCCCACAATACAGTGAAGCAAGTCACATAGCTTTTTTGGTTTCTCAGGGCATGTAAAAGTTGTTTATAGTATAGTGTAGCCTGTAAAATGTGCAATAGCATTATACCTAAAAAAAATATATATATATATATATATTTATCTTAATTTAAATATCCTTTATTGCTGGGCATTAATTCTCTGGCAGTCCAGGGGTTAGGACTCCATGCTTTCACTGCCAGGGGCCTGGGTTTGATTCGTGCTCTGGAATCTAAGGGCCCACATGCTGCACGTCTCAGCCAAACAAACAAACAAACTTGAAACTTTCTTGCCAAAAAATGCTGAGACCATCATCTGAGTCTTAAATGAGTTTGATTTTTTTGCCACAGTAACATCAAAGATCACTGATCACAGATCGACATAACAAACATAATCATAATGAAAAAGTAGAAATATTGGGAAAATCGCCAAAGATGACACAGAGACAGAAAGTGAGCAAGTGTGGCTGGAAAAATGGCATCAGTTGACTTGCTCAATGATGGTCAACACAAAGCTTCAGGTTGTGAAATACACAAAATGTGCGAATCACAGTAATTTGAAGTGGACCGGAATGCGGGATGGCTGTGTAGTCTCGTCTCTGGGTACATACAGCAGCTAACACAGCCTGTTCTCCATGTGTGGCAGGTCTTAGTAACACAGCACGTTAGTCGCAGGAAACTGAAGCGGTAACTTATCAGAACTGGGGACCCTAGGAAGATTGTTTTTTGCTGATTGCTTCACTTCCACAAGGAAGGGTTGGACCAGGGTTCCAACTCAAAGTCTGGAGTGGAACTGAGTGAGCCCCATTGGGGCAGCAGACCTGACCTTCTTTTTCCCACCCTCAGGGCCTGAAGAGGATCTCTGCCTACATGAAGTCCAGCCGCTTCCTCCCGCACCCTGTATATTCAAAGATGGCCATGTGGGGCAACAAGTAGGGCTCTGGATGGCGGAGACGGAGCGAGGAGCCAGTGCTGTGTGTGGAGAACTGCTGGAGCTTCCTTCTCCCCAGAACCAGATGTTTTGTTTTCTCCTTCTTTCTTTCCGTTTGTCACACTTAGGCCTTATTTGGCCCCAACTCTTTCCCAGCCCCATTCATCTAGGATCTTTAAGCTCTGCAGCACCCACTCTTCTTCAGTGAAGTCACCTCCTGACGTTATCCTTTCTGTTCTAAAGCCAACCAGATCATCCTTCCTTTCCATGTTACTGGTTATTTTTTTTCCCCCTGCTATGAGTAGCCTGACCAGACCCCTGGCTTGGAGAGCTCGGGCCTCAGCCCCCAGCACAGCCCTGAAGACCAGAACTGGCCTAGTGCGCAGGCCTTGCTCTCCCAGCGTGGGCCCTGCCCAGCCCTGCCGATCACCAATAAAGCCTTAACCACACCTGCTATGTCTTACCTTTTTTCCTCCTGACCGTCTGAACTGTCCAACTGGCCCTGCTGCTTCCTGGGGATGGAGTGGTGAGGCTGGCAGTGGCTGGGTGCACGGGGATCCTGTCTGGTAGTGAGATGTTCTGAGACTTCTTGTTCCCATTTCTGAGGCCCTCAGAGCAGGAGTCCTCAGGGGCTCCTTNCTATAGAAGTTTAGCACTGAATCAGCCCAGAAAGCTTTCTGAATGATGTAAAATGCCATTATACAACTGTACTGTTGATCCATTATAACCCCATTGGTCTGGTGTTGCTTAAATGTCTATTGCAAAGGTAAGTTTGGCTTAACTCTATGGCAAAGCTCATTAAAATAGCATTAAATTTTCTTAGGATAAAATTCTCAATGTACCCCAAGGATTGGAAGAAAAAAAATCTATGCTATCTTAATAGTTTTTGAAAAAATTGTTATTTCCTTGTTCCCGGACAATGATATAAGCTAAAATGTATAACTGTGAAATATGAGATTATTATCCAAACTGAACTGCACATGGTGACTTGGGAGTTAATAAGTTTTATTAGTAATAAATTTAGACATTCCCAGCAGCATTTTATTTTAAGATTAGGGTAGTACATATGAGATTATTTCAAGCAGTCTAGACAGTTACTCGAAATTTGTATTAGTTAAGTTGATTCATACTCTCCACATGCCTGTGCTGCCTTTTGTATCTCATTTCAAAACACATATGTGACTTTATCATTAATCTTTATGACCACTGGTCTAAGGAGAAAAATACCCAAGCCTAGTTTACAGATAATGCTATACTGTTTCCTTGACCTGCCGTACTGTTTGTGTTNCTGTTCTAAAGCCAACCAGATCATCCTTCCTTTCCATGTTACTGGTTATTTTTTTTCCCCCTGCTATGAGTAGCCTGACCAGACCCCTGGCTTGGAGAGCTCGGGCCTCAGCCCCCAGCACAGCCCTGAAGACCAGAACTGGCCTAGTGCGCAGGCCTTGCTCTCCCAGCGTGGGCCCTGCCCAGCCCTGCCGATCACCAATAAAGCCTTAACCACACCTGCTATGTCTTACCTTTTTTCCTCCTGACCGTCTGAACTGTCCAACTGGCCCTGCTGCTTCCTGGGGATGGAGTGGTGAGGCTGGCAGTGGCTGGGTGCACGGGGATCCTGTCTGGTAGTGAGATGTTCTGAGACTTCTTGTTCCCATTTCTGAGGCCCTCAGAGCAGGAGTCCTCAGGGGCTCCTTCTATCATTGAAGGGAGACCTCTTCCTGAGCCTCCATCTCTCATCCATTCCTCCTCCTTATTAAGAGCTCAGGTGCCCTCTGTTGGCTGCTGCGCAGCTGTTATTCAGGACCTTCTTTCTGGGTTACTTCCTCATTTTCTTAGCTACCCATGAGGTAAATTTCTTTAGTCCTCGCATATCTGAAGATGTGTTGCTAGTGTACACTAAAGTAATGTTTTTGTTGGTTATATGATTCTAGAATAAAGACCTTCAGGCCTCTGATGCAATTAGACACAACTAGAATTACGTCTTGTTCGTGGGAAGGGTGATGCCAATCTCTTTTGAATATCTGATGGATATATATATATATTTAACTTAAGGCACTTGCTTTTCAGTTCTTGCCAATTTGAGGTATCCAAGTCCAGAGTCTATATAGAGATCTTGGGGCTGTTGTGTTTGTACTTCACATCCTTCTATGAGTATACTAAGTTTCCTGCTCTCCTTTTTATCAGGCACCATTCATCACTGCTTTGCATCCTCTGGAAGTAATTTCAAATCACACTGTCCAGTGGTCTGCTTAAGAGAAAGTTTCTAGGACCTCACGAGTTCCCAGACCATGCTACCATAAATAGTTGTTTATTTTGGGGTCTAGTATTCAGTCAAGGCTCAGTTGGGAGAAAATATTACAAATCACAAAGGACCTTTATCCAAAAATATTTAGCTAAAAATATAACCAATGGAAAAAAAGGCCTAAGTGGCTTTTTGGCCGCATCACATGGCTTGTAGGATCTCAGTTTCCCAACCAGAGGTTGAACCCAGGCCCTGGATGGAAAGCTCAGAATCCTAAACACTAGGCCACCGGGGAACTCCAAGGCCCAAGTCTTGATTGGGCATTACAAAAGAGAATATCCCAAAGGCCAGTCAGCATATGAAAAGGTGCGCAACAATACTGGATTTGGGGAAGTTATGAACACAGTTAATCCAATTATATACCCACACGGGCTAAAATTAAAAGGACCAACAATTATTCACAAATATGTGCAGTAACTGGAACCATCACTCACTGCTGATGGAACAACAACCACTTTGGAATACCAACAGCACTTCCTGGAACTAAACATAACATCTACCCTATGCCCCTGGAATGCCACGCCTTGTTATATACTAATGGGGATGGGTGCTTATGTCTTCAACAGACAGGTACCATAGTGTTCAAAGTGGCTTTATAAGAAAAGCCAAGAACTGGCAACTTTCCAATGTCTGGCAATGCAAGAACAGACAGATAAGCTGTAATATGTTATGTAAGTCCATTATACAAATTCATTATTCATATGATGGATTATTATACAATGTATATACTTATGATGAAAATATTATGAAGGGCTACTGCTACACACAATAACATGTCTCAGAGACACAATGTGGACAAAAGGATTTAGACACCAAATGCACCTACTACATCCTTCTATTTACATGGTCATTAATAGGCAAAATAAGTCCAGGGTAACAGCGGTCAGCTGAATGGTGAGCTTGTCTTTGTTGAAGAGATTGTGCAGGGCTGGAAATGTTCTCTATCTTGACCCAGGTGGTGATTCCATAAAAATATACATATCTAAAAACCCACTGAGTTGTCCACTTAAGATGGTGCACCTTACTGCTTGTGATGGACATAGACATGGTCTCATTGTTACATTGCTTATGTTTTTCTTTATCATCAGTCTTCCCCGTAGGATATAAGTACCATCAAAGCAGGCATTTCTGTCTCTTCTTGTTCCTGGTCTTACAGGTGTTTGTATACAACCAGAACAACACCTGGAAGATACTGGGTGTTCAATGAAGAGTTATTAAGCTAGTGGTATTTAATATTAGGGGGATCACTTCAAGTATTCCCTTGATTTTTACTCATGCCTACTTCTTTGGGTACATGTAATTTGTGTGTACATACATTTTTAGGTTCTGCTCTTTTTTCTCTTATTGTTTCCCTTAAAAATCTATACCTATTAGCCATACACTTGTGTACATACTACTAAATATTTACTGGATATGTCTCATTGCTTCCAGTAGATAAAGTGTAATTTGCCTAGTCAGTTACTCACTACTGGGCAATGTGGGGTTTTCTATTTTTTACTTTTCCTTACGATAGTGTCATCTTAAGCTGATATTTTCCTCTGGTTTGTGGCCTTTATTTGGAAGATCCCCTAGCAGATATTAGAAGGCAAAGTGTGAGAATGGTTTTAAGCTTTAATAGCAGACTATTTTATTGCTCTGTAGAGAGAGTAACTTACTTGTTGGGGCTCCCAGCAAGGCACGTGGGCCTCTTTTTCCTGTACCTTAGGCACTTGGGGGTCACAGTTTCGTCATATGCTAATTTGTGGGCTCATTATCATACCCTGCTGTTTCCCACCTTTACATTTTTCTAATTGTTTATTGGCTGTGCATGTTTCCACTTGCTGAATAAATCCCAATCTATAAATCTCCCTGCGTCCTATGCTCACCCCATTACTCATTTAATTCTGGATCACAGTTAAAGGTGAAGTGATGGTAGTCACAACCTTTATTTAATGGGCAAAGTAGAACTTATTGTGGTTTTATTCTAGCTTATTATCTAGAGCAAATGAACACACACATTGAATATGATAATAAATATGTTTTTAAAGCAAAACATAAGAGCTAAAACTATCCTTTTTTACAGGACTTATGAATTAGAGGGGACTGGCTGAGATGCCTTATAAAAGAACTCTAAGTAGGTTTGGAGAGAAGAGGTCCTCTTTTCCACTGGTCAATCTCCTGACATTGTCATTATTTTAAGGTCTTTAAAGGGCAGGTCATGTGTCAGTCTGCATGTTTTGCCAATTTGATGTATATGAGTGTCTCTAGAAGGCCTTGAGTGATGGGCCAACAGTGGTGATTGAGATGCACTGTGGTCCTGTCCATCACCAATATCTTTGTGTGGCAGTCACTAGATGGTTACATATTCAACTTTCAATCACCCTACAAGGGTGATAAAAACAGGTCTCAGTCTAGACACTGAGTTCGCAGTGACTTGTTGCAAATTTCTGGACAATCTTCTCAGTCATGTGGGTTTATTATTATTATTATTATTTTGTTCTTCAAATTTCTTTTCCTGTTTCTCAGTGCCGGGGAGGTTTCCAGCTGTGATCCTAGAGGCAGGGCCAGCCAACCCAGCCCTTCACCTTTGGTGTAATGGGGTTGCTCCACCTCTGTTGCAGGGTGACCCCACTGGCCCAGGGGCTGGAAGATGGCCTTTAGACTGCCACAGGAGCTGTGGACCCCAGTGCCTGGCTGTGGGGAGCATGGCTCTCCAGGCTTCTCCTGAGCACACCACTGCTTTTCAGACAGGGGTGTCCTGATGACCGCCTGACCCAGCTCCCCCAGTCTAAGTGGGCGCCTAAGCAGGGCTGTACTGTGAGAGCCACACCAAAGACCTCCCTCAGACTTGCCCCATGGGGGACATGATTTAACAATCCATTCAGTTCTTCCCGGTGTAGGTTGGAAATTTTTCTTCTTAGCATTGTTTCTTATTTTCCATATTTTTCACCTTGAACTTAGTTTCTTTTCTAAAATCCTGCATCTCTAGTTTGTCTGCATTTCTTTATTCAAAGTAATATAAGTAGGCAATTTTCTGATATCCCACTTGGCAGATTCTTGTCAATGTTTATTTTCATTTTCTTATTTTCAAGTGAAAAATATATTCCTTTGTTTGGCATATTCTAAACTTACACTGACAACATTTAACAATCTTTAAAAAAATTAAATTAGGACACATTTAAATCTTACTGTTTGTATTTATTTATACGGCATAATTTAGTGTTCTGAGGTTATTTCACATAGAATTTCTGTTAATTCACTAGAGAGTTCAGAATGTCAGCACTAGAGTTGGAGGGAATTATGGAAGGCCATGCAGGAGACCAGAGGCTGGACTTCTTGACTGGATACTGGACACTATATGTTCTGATGTGCTACACCGTGTTCTCTAAAATATTAGAACCTGTTGATATTTTATAGTCAAGAGAGAGCATATGTAAATCCAGAAGATGTGGCCACATCGACTCTGAATATCAGCGAGGCAACCACTGGCTGCATTACACCCTGCATCACTCTCCAGTTTCAGACACCCAGGGCAGGTGTCTGGAGCTGAGTGGTGACAGGGTTAGGAAGAGTGTGGTTTTTGCCCTTTGCCTTCCCATTGCCTCTCACACATCGGAGGTGGTACCCATAGGCGTCCAGTGAACACAGGTGGGTTGAATTGCAGCCCGGGCACCGACCCAGGTTCAGTCGGAAAACATGGATGCTCTCCTGGCAGCTGGGATCAGACACAACCCCGGGAGGCCTGCTCTCTGCCGGGGAGTCAGTGTCTGAGGGCAATGACAGCTGTTTTTTCCTTTAGGAGAAAATGAAACCTGCATAATTGGAGGGAATCCCTCTGAAGATGAAGCTTTTATCCCAATTTCTGGGGAAAAGGCATTGGTTTTCAGGGGACAAGGTAAGTTGGGGGTGGCAGATTTGAGAGCCAGGAGTTCATTTTGCCCAGGTTCAGAGTTTAAAGCCCATTCTTGCTTTGCCTTTCTGCAGCTCACCTATGTGGATTTATCTACTTATGACATTGTTGACCTGCACCACAGATTGGAACCCAAGTGCCTAGATGAGTTCCCAAACCTAAAAGACTTCCTCGACTGCTGTGAAGTAATTCTCCTGAATGTCTCACTATTTATATCTCTTCTGTCTTCTCCAGGATACTTTCTTAGTCTTGGGGCTAAAAATTAAGAATATCTACCATTTATCAATGATTGATTTATACCAGGATATCTGCTGAGCATCTTACATATATTGTGTTTCATCTTTGCAACATTTCTACATGGTAGAAGAATTATCACCTCCATCTTTTTAAATTAATTATTTTAATTGGAGGATAATTTCTTTACAATATTGTGGTGGTTGTTGCCATACACTGACATGAATCACCCATGGGTTCACATTATTACCTCTGTCTTATAGTAAGGAATTAAGTTGAAAGGACAAGTAATTGCTGAAGATCACAGACAGCCTGTGCTGGGCCCCCAGTGAAAGCATCTGGCTTCTATGTGCAATAGTCAGTGGTTCTCTGTTTCTTGTACTGAAAAGAAAAGCTCAGGTCCTTTTCTTGTCTGAGTTCACAGCCTTGGACAGTATGGAGGAACCAGAACCTTCAAGAGATGGTATGCAGCTGTGATTAGTAGAATGAGACACAGAAGGATTGATATCAAGTACAAAAGACAGACACAATTTTTTCTCCTGGTTCCTGGGGAGCTTAGCAGCAATCATATCCCCACCTGGGGTTGTATTATGATTCTTAGGACTAAATGGGGGCTTCCCTGGGGGCTCAGTGGTAAAGAATCTGCCTGCAATGCAGACCCAGATTCTATCCCTGGGTTGAGGGGGATCCCCTGGAGGAGGGCATGACAACCCACTCCAGCATTCTTGCCTAGAGAATCCCGTGGACAGAGGAGACTGGTGGCTGCAGCCCATGGGGTCGTTCAGAGTCAGACATGACAGAAACGTCTAAGCAGCTGCCCCAGGACTAATTGACACTGACATTTGAAAACATGTGTAGATGCCCATGTGGAAGTACTTTTCTTGACACCTCTTTTGGTGACCATTATTCTTCCCTTTCTGTCTTCCTTTCTTCCTTCCTTCCAGTTTCCCCAGATTCTGTCTCAGAGTGCGATAGTACATCATTTTAAGTCACATTCACTGCTCTGAACCTCTCCTGTGTGTAAGGCACTGAATCAGGCGCAGGGAGTCCTGGGGCCCAAACTTTGGGGCTCAGCGTAGCTGGAGAACTATAGGAACCCCGAGCTGTGTGGTGTGGATGGAGCCACTTTGGTTCTGGAAGGGCACAGCCGGACCTCATTTCCCAACTCACCACTGGAACCTCAGTCAACCAACTAGAGAGTGACAAAGTCTGCTTTATGTCAGGTTTGGGAATTTGAAGCTCTAGTCCAATAGGTTTTCCACCTACGGTCTGCTTTCTATCCCCCCTCTCCATCACGGGATCTCTTTTCTCAGCTAGTTCTCATCAGTTCTGGTTCTGGTCCAAGCTGATCTGCCTTGGGGATCATTCAAGTGAGTTGGAAGTGAGTTGGAGACAGACGTGGGCTGCACGTGTGTGGCCTCTTGGGGCCCGGACTGTTGGATACACGCAGCCTCAGGATCTTTGAATCCTTGAAACTCTAGGGGCCCAGTGAGACTAAGCTCAAGTCTCAGGCCGGGCAATTGGATTTTGTCCTTTAGGAGAAATAATTAGAATCTGGCACTGAGCTTTATGCTTTTCTATCAGCTTTCATCCAGGTTTGCTGAGTCGCTGGGTACAATGGTCTCTTCTGCAAGTTGTTTATGTATTTCTGAGCCTCTTTGTGGTGCTAGGGGGCCCCCTGTGGGCAAAGCCTGGAGCCCGTCTCTGATAAAAGTTATGTTTATAGTATACTGTAATCTTTTTAAAAAAAAGAGAGACATAGAGAACGGACTTTTGGCCTCTGAGGGAGTAGGAGAGGGCGGGATGATTTGGGAGAATGGCATTGAAGCATATATACTATTATGTAAGAAATGAGGCGCCAGTCTATGTCTGATGCAGGATGCAGGATGCTTGGGGCTGGTGTACGGGGATGATCCAGAGAGACGTTGTGGGGTGGGAGGTGGGAGGGGGATTCAGTATTGGGAGCTTGTGTACACCTGTGGTGGATTCATGTCGATGTATGGCAAAGCCAATAGAGCATTGTAAAGTAAAATTAAAAAAAAAATAAATAAATTTTAATTAAAAAAAATAATTTTTCTAATTTATTTATCTTTGGCTGTGCTTGGTCTTCACGGCCAGGCTGGCTTTTCTCCAGTTGTGGCAAGCGGGGGCTACTCTCTAGCTGCCATGGGCAGACTTCTCACTGCAGTGACTTCTCCTGCTGCTGAGCACGGGCTCTAGGAACGCGGGCTTCAGGAGTTGAGNCATGTCGATGTATGGCAAAGCCAATAGAGTATTGTAAAGTAAAATTAAAAAAATAAATAAATAAATTTTAATTAAAAAATAATTTTTCTAATTTATTTATCTTTGGCTGTGCTTGGTCTTCACGGCCAGGCTGGCTTTTCTCCAGTTGTGGCAAGCGGGGGCTACTCTCTAGCTGCCATGGGCAGACTTCTCACTGCAGTGACTTCTCCTGCTGCTGAGCACGGGCTCTAGGAACGCGGGCTTCAGGAGTTGAGCATGTGGGCTCAGTAGCTGTGGCTCCCGGGCTTTAGAGCACAGGCTCAATAGTTGTGGTGCCTGGGCTTGGTTGCTGCATGGCATTGTGGGATCTTCCTGGATCAGAGGTGGAACTTGTGTTTTTTTGCATTGGCAGGCAGATTCTTTATCACTGAACCACCAGGGAAGCCCCTACTGTAATCTACAAAGTGTGCCATAGCAGTATGTCTACAAAAAGAATGTATTTTANATGGCATTGTGGGATCTTCCTGGATCAGAGGTGGAACTTGTGTTTTTTTGCATTGGCAGGCAGATTCTTTATCACTGAACCACCAGGGAAGCCCCTACTGTAATCTACAAAGTGTGCCATAGCAGTATGTCTACAAAAAGAATGTATTTTACCTTAATTTAAAATAGTTTATTGCTAAGAAATGCTAACCATCATCTGAGCATTCAGGGAATTGTAGTGTTTTTGCAATGTTGTTGCTTAGTCACTAATTCAAGTATGACTCTTTGTAACCCCATTGGCTGCAGCACACCAGTCTTCTCTGTCCTTTACTATCTCCTGAAGTTTGATCAGTCTTGTGTCCATTGAGTCAATGATGCCATCCAACCAACTCATCCTCTGTTGCCCTCAATCTTTCCCAGCATCAGTCTTTTCCAGTGAGTCACCTCATCACATCAGGTGGCCAAATGATCACTTCAGCATCAGTCCTTCCAATGAATATTCAGGGCTAATTTCCTTAAGGATTGACTGGTTTGATCTCTTTGCTGTCCAAGGGACTCTCAAGAGTCTTCTCCAGCACCACAGTTTGAAAGCATCCATTCTTCGGTGCTCAGCCTTCTTAAGGGTCCAACTCTCACATCCGTACATGCCTACAGGGGAAGCCATAGCTTTGACTATAGCGACCTTTGNTTCTGTCTTTTATTGAGCCCATCTTTGCATGAAATGTTCCCTTGGTATCTCTAATTTTCTTGAAGAGATCTCTAGTCTTCCCTATTTATTGTTTTCCTCTATTTCTTTGCATTGATCACTTAGGAAGGCTTCCAGAAACACAATTTTGACAGACTTTAGAAATACAATTTCTAATTTTTTTATAAAGTACAAATCTTTCCAATTTTAAGCCATATTAAAAAAAGTCAGTCAGATCAATTCATTCCAAGGCTCATTCTAGATTTTTCCTGTCTCTGGATTTCTTCTAGGTTTCTGCTAAGAAATCACTTCTAGGTCCTTGCCTAGTAAATCACTCCAGATTTTTTTTTTCTAGGCTTTTCTGCCTAGGGATTCCTAGGCTTATTTCACTGAGGAAATGTGCAAAAATTTCTTCTAGACCTTTCATGCTTATAGATTCCTCATAGGTTACTTTGATCTAGGAAATGTACTAGTACTTTATTAAGACTTCAGGTTTGGGGGATTCCCTGGCAGTCCAGTGGTTAGGACTTGGCGTTTTCACTGCTATGGCCCAAGTTTGAGCCCTGATCAGGGAACTAAGATCCTGCAAGCCATGAAGCTCAGACAAAACAAAGCGGAACTTAAAGACTTCAAGTCTTAATATCCTAAGATTTCAAATAATAATCCTTATTAAGTGAAATTATCCTAAGATTTCAAATAAAGTTACCATAAGGAGATCCAGATATCAGAAAGAGCTCCCAGAAGCACCTGAAGTGCTCTATAAGGCTAAGGGAAGGGGGACACAGAAGGCGCAAGCTTAGTACTGAGCACTGTGCCAAGTGCTGTACTAAGTCTACCACATAGACTCCAAGCGCCCTTGGGTAGATTTTCAGATATCTTGTTGACTATGCCAAGCAATGTGAAAATAATCAACAATCCAATCTATAACAGAAAAGAGTTTTCTCTGAGGCAAACTGAGAAATTTAGCCCAGGAAACACAGATTCAAGAAGCACTTGAATTGTTTTCCTCCAAACTGCAAAATAGAGGCTTATAAGGGCAAAAAAAAAAAAACCACCCACAAAATTATGTAAGTTGTTTGTGAAGAATTATAATTGAAGTTGGCAAGAAGTAAGGGTGCTTGTTAAGCAAGGCTTGATTGGGATCCAGAATGGTTGCATAGTTGTCAGGGGAGACCTTGAGAACATAAGATTGCAGCTGGCAGTGCTAGTGTCCTAGAGTCTGATCTTGCTCAGAAAAAAAGTTCGCAGCAGCACAGGAACATATCTGAAATTATATTTACAATGGCCATAAGTCTCCGTTTTGGATGACTGAACCACAGTTACTGCATTTTGATCTGTAGATGCTTTCTTTTCTTTAAAGATTAAAGCAGATATATAATCCATGTTTGACAGATCACAAAATAGGCTGTTCTGTTGGCATAATGTTTAAGTCATAAAAGCCATTGACTTTCTCTAACCTCCATAGGTGAAAATTTTTTCCGTTATACCCTTCCATAAATATTTTAAGCACAAGTTTTCTCCACCATGATTTACCAGTCACCGTTCCTCTCTCTGCATTGCATCCACTGGAAGGAATTTCAAATCACACTGCCCAGTGGTCTGCTTAAGAGGAAGTTTCTAGTATCTCAGGAGTCCCCACACTGTCCGACCATACGTAAGTAGCTGCTGATTTTGTGGATATGGTATTCAGGCAACACTCTGTTGGGAGAATACATTGCAAATCAACAAAGGACATTTATCTAAAAATATAATCCAGTGAAAAAAGGCCCAAGTCTTGAATGGGAATTTCCTAAAAGAGAATATCCAGAAGGCCAATAAGCATATGAAATGGCGCTGAGCATCATTAGATACCAGAGAAGTTAAGAACTCAGATCGTATTACATACCTACATAGACAAAAATTAGAAGAACAGAAAAGGGTGCTTTTTTTAAATTTAATTTTTTAGGTTGAAGTATAGTTGATTTTCCCCTTCATGGATCACAGGCTTATCATGGCAAAGAGGCTTGTGTAACTTAATGAAGCAATCAGCCATGCTGTGCAGGGCCACCCAAGACTGATAGGTCATAGTGGAGAGTTCTGACAAAACATGGTCCACTGGAAGAGGGAATGGCAGACCACTACAGTGTTCTTGCTGCGAGAACCCCATAGACAGTATGAAAAGGCAAAAAGATATGACACTGGAAGATGAGCCTCCCAGTTCAGAAAGTGTCCAATATGCCACTGGGGAAGAGCAGAGGGTGACTACTAATAGCTCCAGGAAGAATGAAGCAGCTGGGCTAAAGGGGAAAGGATGCTCGGGTGTGGATGTGTCTGGTGGTGAAAGTAAAGTCCGATGATGTAAAGAACAATATTACATAGGAATCTGGAATGTTAGGTCCATAAATCAAGGTAAATTGGACCTGCTCAAGCAGGAGATGGCAAGATTGAACATTGACATGTTAGATATCGGAAGTAAAATGGATGGGAATGGGAGAATTTGATTCAGATGACCATTATATCTACTGTAGGGAATAATCCCTTAGAAGAAATAGAGTAGCCTTTAAAATGCAGCACTTGGGTGCAATCTCAAAGATGACTGAATGATCTTGGCTTGTTTCCAAAGCAAACCATTCAACATCACAGTAATCTAAGTCTATGTCCCAACCACTGATGCCAAAGAAGTTGAAGTTGATTGGTTCTATGAAGACCTACAACACTTTCTAGACCTAACACCAAAAAAAAAAAAAAAAAAAGTCCTTTTCATCACAGGGGACTGTAATGCAAAAGTAGGAAGTCAAGGGATACTTGGAGTAACAGGCAAGTTTGACCTTGGAGTACAAAATGAAGCAGGGCCAAGGCTAACAGAGTTTTATCAAGAGAACATATTGGTCATAGCAAACACCCTATTCCAACGACATAAGAGACAACTTTACACAAGGACATCATCAGATGTCAATACTGAAATCAGATAGATTATATTCTTAGCAGCCAAAGATAGAGAAGCTCTATACAATCAGCAAAAACAAGATCGGGAGCTGACTATGGCTCAGACCATGAACTCCTGTGCAAAATTCAGACTTAAATTGAAGTAGGGAAAACCACTAGACCATTCAGATATGACCTAAATCAAATTCCTTATGATTAACAGTGGAGGTGAAAAACAGATTCAGTGCCTGAAGAACTTATGGACAGAGGTTTGTAACACTGTACAGGAGGCAGTGACCAAAACTATCCCAAAGAAAAAGAAATGCAAGAAGGCAAAGTGGTTGTCTGAGAAGGCTTTATAAATAGCTGAGGAGAGAAGAGAAGTGAAAAGCAAGGGAGAAAGGGTAAGATATACCCAACTCAATACAAACTTCCAGAGAATAGCAAGGAGAGATAGTTCAGTTCAGTTCAGTTCAGTCACTCAGTCATGTCCGACTCTTTGTGACCCCATGAATCGCAGCACGCCAGGCCTCCCTGTCCATCACCAACTCCCGGAGAGATAAGGCCTTCTTAAATGAACAATGCAAAGAAGTAGAGGAAAGCAATAGAATGGGAAAGACTAGAGATTTCTTCAAGAAAATTGGAGAGATCAAGGGAACATTTCATGCAAGGATTGGCATGATAGAGGACAGGAATGCTAAGGACCTAACAGAAGCAGAAGTGATGAAGAAGTTGTAAGAATACACAAAACTATACGAACAAAATTTTAATGACCAGGATAACCATGATGGTGTGGTCACTCACCTAGAATCAGACATCCTAGAGTGTGAAGTCAAGTGGGCCTTAGGAAGCATTACTGAGAACAAAACTAGTGGAGGTGATGGAATTCCAGTTGAGTAATTTAAAATCCTAAAAGATGACGCTGCAAAAGTGCTGCACTCGATATGTCAGCAAATTTGGAAAACTCAGCAGTGGCTACAGGAGTGGAAAAGATAAGTTTTCATTCCAATCCCAAAGAAGGGAAATGTCAAAGAATGTTCCAGCTACTGTGCAGTTGCCTTCATTTCACATGCTAGTAAGGTTATGCTCAAAATCCTTCAAGCTAGGCTTCAGGAGTACGTGAATTGAGAACTTCCAGATGTACAATATGGTTTTAGAAAAAGCAGAGGAATCAGGGATCAAATTGCCAACATTTTTTGGATCATAGGGATGGCAAGAAGATTCCAGAAAAACATCTACTTCTGCTTCATTGATTACTTGAAAGCGTTTGACTGTGTGGATCACAACAAACTGTGGAAAATTCCTAAAGAGATGGGAATACCAGACCGTCTTAATCTGTCTTCTGAGAAACCTGTATTTGGGTCAAGAAGAAACAGAACCTTAGATGGGACAACTGACTAGTTCAAAATTGGGAAAGGAGTAACACAAGGCTGTATATTGTCACCTTGTTTATTTAACTTATGTGCAGAGTATATCATGAGAAATGCTGGGCTGGATGTCAAGATTGCCAGGAGACATATCAACAACCTCAGATATGCAGATGTTATCACTCTAATGGCAGAAAGTAAGGAGGAACTAAAGAGCCTCTGGAAAATGTGAAAGAGGTGGGTGAAAAAGCTGGCTTAGAATTCACCATTCAAACACTAAGATTGTGGCATCCAGTCCCATCACTTCATGGCAAATAGGAGAAGAAAAAGTGGAAGCAGTGGCAGATTTTATTTTCTTGGGCTCCAAAATCACTGTGGATAGTGACTGCAGCCATGAAATTAAAAGACGCTTGCTCTTTGGAAAGAAAGCTATGACAAAACTAGGCAGTGTACTAAAAAGCAGAGACCTCACTTTGCCAATAAAGCTCCCTATAGTCAAAGCTACGGTTTTTTTCAGTAGTCATATATGGGTGTAGAGTTGGACCATAAAGAAGTCAGAACACTGAAGAAGTGATGCTTTTGAGAGTCCCTNGGGATACTTGGAGTAACAGGCAAGTTTGACCTTGGAGTACAAAATGAAGCAGGGCCAAGGCTAACAGAGTTTTATCAAGAGAACATATTGGTCATAGCAAACACCCTATTCCAACGACATAAGAGACAACTTTACACAAGGACATCATCAGATGTCAATACTGAAATCAGATAGATTATATTCTTAGCAGCCAAAGATAGAGAAGCTCTATACAATCAGCAAAAACAAGATCGGGAGCTGACTATGGCTCAGACCATGAACTCCTGTGCAAAATTCAGACTTAAATTGAAGTAGGGAAAACCACTAGACCATTCAGATATGACCTAAATCAAATTCCTTATGATTAACAGTGGAGGTGAAAAACAGATTCAGTGCCTGAAGAACTTATGGACAGAGGTTTGTAACACTGTACAGGAGGCAGTGACCAAAACTATCCCAAAGAAAAAGAAATGCAAGAAGGCAAAGTGGTTGTCTGAGAAGGCTTTATAAATAGCTGAGGAGAGAAGAGAAGTGAAAAGCAAGGGAGAAAGGGTAAGATATACCCAACTGAATACAAACTTCCAGAGAATAGCAAGGAGAGATAGTTCAGTTCAGTTCAGTTCAGTCACTCAGTCATGTCCGACTCTTTGTGACCCCATGAATCGCAGCACGCCAGGCCTCCCTGTCCATCACCAACTCCCGGAGAGATAAGGCCTTCTTAAATGAACAATGCAAAGAAGTAGAGGAAAGCAATAGAATGGGAAAGACTAGAGATTTCTTCAAGAAAATTGGAGAGATCAAGGGAACATTTCATGCAAGGATTGGCATGATAGAGGACAGGAATGCTAAGGACCTAACAGAAGCAGAAGTGATGAAGAAGTTGTAAGAATACACAAAACTATACGAACAAAATTTTAATGACCAGGATAACCATGATGGTGTGGTCACTCACCTAGAATCAGACATCCTAGAGTGTGAAGTCAAGTGGGCCTTAGGAAGCATTACTGAGAACAAAACTAGTGGAGGTGATGGAATTCCAGTTGAGTAATTTAAAATCCTAAAAGATGACGCTGCAAAAGTGCTGCACTCGATATGTCAGCAAATTTGGAAAACTCAGCAGTGGCTACAGGAGTGGAAAAGATAAGTTTTCATTCCAATCCCAAAGAAGGGAAATGTCAAAGAATGTTCCAGCTACTGTGCAGTTGCCTTCATTTCACATGCTAGTAAGGTTATGCTCAAAATCCTTCAAGCTAGGCTTCAGGAGTACGTGAATTGAGAACTTCCAGATGTACAATATGGTTTTAGAAAAAGCAGAGGAATCAGGGATCAAATTGCCAACATTTTTTGGATCATAGGGATGGCAAGAAGATTCCAGAAAAACATCTACTTCTGCTTCATTGATTACTTGAAAGCGTTTGACTGTGTGGATCACAACAAACTGTGGAAAATTCCTAAAGAGATGGGAATACCAGACCGTCTTAATCTGTCTTCTGAGAAACCTGTATTTGGGTCAAGAAGAAACAGAACCTTAGATGGGACAACTGACTAGTTCAAAATTGGGAAAGGAGTAACACAAGGCTGTATATTGTCACCTTGTTTATTTAACTTATGTGCAGAGTATATCATGAGAAATGCTGGGCTGGATGTCAAGATTGCCAGGAGACATATCAACAACCTCAGATATGCAGATGTTATCACTCTAATGGCAGAAAGTAAGGAGGAACTAAAGAGCCTCTGGAAAATGTGAAAGAGGTGGGTGAAAAAGCTGGCTTAGAATTCACCATTCAGACACTAAGATTGTGGCATCCAGTCCCATCACTTCATGGCAAATAGGAGAAGAAAAAGTGGAAGCAGTGGCAGATTTTATTTTCTTGGGCTCCAAAATCACTGTGGATAGTGACTGCAGCCATGAAATTAAAAGACGCTTGCTCTTTGGAAAGAAAGCTATGACAAAACTAGGCAGTGTACTAAAAAGCAGAGACCTCACTTTGCCAATAAAGCTCCCTATAGTCAAAGCTACGGTTTTTTTCAGTAGTCATATATGGGTGTAGAGTTGGACCATAAAGAAGTCAGAACACTGAAGAAGTGATGCTTTTGAGAGTCCTTTGGACTTTAAGGAAATCAAACCAGCTGATCCTAAAGGAAATCAACCCTGCATATTCATTGGAAGGACTGGTGCTGAAGTCGAAGCTCCAATACTATGACCACCTGATGTGAAGAGCCAATTGTTGGAAAAGACCTTGATTTTGGAAAAGATTGAAGGCAAAGGAGAAGAGGACAGCAGAGGATGAGGTAGTTAGATAGCATTATGACTCAATGGACATGAATCTGAGCCAACTCCAGGAGATAGTGAAGGACAGAGAAGCCTGGTGTGCTGCAGTCCATGGAGTCACAAGGAGTCGGATGTGACTGAGCGACTGAACAATAGCTGATTTACAAAGTTGTTCCAGTCTCTACTGTATAGCAATGTGACTCAATTATACACAACCCAGTTGTGTAAAAACAGTCTTTTTTGGAAAGATTCTTTTCCATTATGGTTTCTCACAAGGGATATCAAGTATGATTGCCTGTGCTATTGCATTTGTTTTTTACCTATTGTATATATAGCAGTTCACATCTGCCAATCCCACACTCCCGATCCTTCCCTCCCCATCTCACCCCGTTGGCACAACCACAAGTCTGTTCTGTCTGTCTATGAGCATTTCTGTTTCGTAGATCGATTCACTTGTGCCATATTTTATATACCACATATGGTATCAGTCTTGCCCTCTCTGACTTACTTCACTTAGCATGCTAATCTCTAGGTTCATCCATGTTGCTGCAAATGGCCTTATTTCATTTTCCTCATCCTCATCCCAGCTTCTTCCTCCCATTTGCTTGTGGCTGGTCCCAGGTTACAGAGGTGCACTGCCAAGGTGCAGAGGTGCATTTGGTGAGATTCCCAAATGCTATTAGCTTTTACTCGGGATTTTGAAACTATTGTGGCCCACTTTGACAGCTCCCTATCATTGCTTGAAAGGGGAAATCCAGAGTTGCCTCGGAGCGCCTGGCCTCCTACCTGAGTGGGGCTCATTCCCTGGGGTGGGCTGGGCAGTAAGGCCGGCTCCCCAGGTGTCTGAAACAGGCTGCAGGGGTTCTGAGCCCTGTCTACAGGAAGCAGAGGACCCACACCCCTCCAGGGGCATGCTAAGACCCTGTTGAGGTGGCCCAGAAAAGCTGTGTTGTTTACAAGCTCAGCACAGCTGTTACTTTAAGATGTTGATGGAAGGCAGTGTGAGGCATGAGACCCCCGGTTGGGTTGGGGCTGGGGGGAGTTGCTAAGCACACTGGAGGGGTAGACAGCCACAATTCTTTTCAAAATATAAGTTCCATAAGGCCTCAGCCAGAGCATGGACCTCAGAGTCCAGTTTCTCTTCCTCCTAGCCCTAGGCAGAGACCCAAAGGACTAGGTTTATATAATCCTAGGTAAGAGAAGGCAATGGCACCCCACTCCAGTACTCTTGCCTGGAAAATCCCATGGACGGAGGAGCCTGGTGGGCTGCAGTCCATGGGGTCGCTGAGTCAGACACAACTGAGCAACTTCACTTTCACTTTCACACATTGGAGAAGGAAATGGCAACCCACTCGAGTGTTCTTGCCTGGAGAATCCCAGGGACAGGGGAGCCTGGTGGGCTGCTGTCTATGGGGTCGTGCAGAGCCGGACACGACTGAAGCGATTTAGCAGTAGCAGCAGCATATATGTGTGTGGAATACATATATATACTGCATCTTGTTTATTCATTTTTCTGCTGATGGACACTTGGGTTATTTCCATACTTTAGTTATGTGAACAGTGCTGCTATGAGCGTGGAGTGAAGGTGTCCTTTTAAATCAGTCCTATCCAGGCGCACGCCCAGGAATGGGGATGCCGTGTCATAGAGCAGCTCTACGTTTGGCTTTCTAAGCCTAGCATGAGGAGCCTCCACACTGTTCTCCATAGTGGCTGCACCAACTTAAATTCCCACCAACAGTGGAGGAGGGTTCCTTTTTCTCCACATGTTCTCCAGCATCTATTTTTTTTTTCAATTTGTTTTTTGTAGACTTTTTAATGGCGGTGATTCTCCCTGGTGTGAGATGGTACCTCATTGTAGCTTGGATTTGCAATTTTCTAATAATTTGTCCTGTTGAGCATCTTTTCATGTACCTACTGGCCATTTGTATGTCTTATTTGGAGAAATGTCTTTTAAAGTATTCTGCCCATTTTTTGCTCGGGTTGTTTGGGGTTTTTTTGTTGTTGTTGCTGAGTTGTATGAGCTATTTGTATGTTTTGGAGATTAAGCCCTTGTCTGTTGCACCATTTGCAAATATTTTCTCCCATTCTGTAGGCTGTGTTTTCATTTTTTAATGGTTTCCTTTGCTGTGCAAAAGCTTGTAAGTTTGATTAGGTCCCATTTGTTTATTTTTGTTTTTGTTCCTATTGCCTTGGGAGATTGACCTAAGAAAACGTTGGTATGATTTATGTCAGAGGATGTTTTGTCTATGTTCACTTCTACCTGTGTACATATATCCTTAGGTTCGTCTTCTTTTCCTTTAACATTTCCCTTTAAATCTACGCCTATTGGCCATAAGCTTGTCCACACACTACTAAGTATTTACTGGATATGTTTCATTCTTTCCAACAGATAAAGTGCATTTTACCTTGTCAGTCGCACACTATTGGACATGTAGGGTTTTCTAATTTTTTACCTTTTTTTTTTTACCACACTATAGGATTATCTTAAACTAATGTTTTCCTTTGTCTTATTTCCTTTATTTGGTAGATCCCCAAGCAGATACTAGAAGGCAAAGGGTGAGAACGGTTTTAAGTTTTGATAGTAGATTATTTTATTGCTCTGCAGAGAGAGTAATTTACATGATGGTGCCCCCAGCAAGGCATGTGGACCTCTTTCTGCAGTATCTTAGGCAGTTGGGGTGTCACAATTTCATCTTATGCTAGTTTTATGGGCTCATAATCATACCTTATGGTTTTCCACTATAAGGTGTTTCCACTTTTGGTGTTTATTGGTTGTGCTTTTTTACAGCTGATGAGTGAATCCCTGTCTATGAATCTCCCTGTGTCCAGCGCTGTTTGACTTTGTTTGTCCATGACTTATTTAATTCTGGATCATAGTTAAAAGAGGTGGCAGCAGCCATAATCTTTTTTCATAGGCAAAGTGGAACTAATTGTGGTTTTACTTTGCACTTCTTACCACATAGCAAATAAATATATAAACTAATTATAATAATCAATGAATATGTTTATAGAACTAATCATAGTATAAAAAGCTAAAGCACCCCATTTTTTTGAAATCCCCTCTTACCAAACTGGACTGGCTGAGATGTCTTATAATGGAACTCTAAGGAGGCTTGGAGAGAAGAGGTCCTTTTTTCTACTGGTCAGTCTCCTCGATCATGGGGACTGTTCTGAAGCCTTTAAAGAGCAAGTCACAAACATGTCTGCCTGCATGTTTTGCCCACCTGATGTATGTCATCAGTGTCTCCAGGAGGCCTTGAGTGGTACCTAAAATATGGAGAAGAAGCTGTTTCTATGGTTACTTCCATCACTGATATCCATGTGTGTGGCGGTCATTGGGTGCTGACATATTCAACATATTCACCCTATGAGGGTGTTAAAAACAGAGAGGATCCCGGTCTAGACATCGTGAGTTGCCAGTGTCATCCTTAATAGAAATAACCCCCAGAGAAAAATCAGGGATATCTTGAAGCAAAAGGACAGCTTTATTCTCAAGTTTTGCAAACTGAGGATACTCAGTCTTCGGCTGGAATGGAAAATATGTTGGGAGGCGAGGCGCAGGGAGAGGGAGTGAGTAATTTTTGTAAACAAAAACAACAAACACAGAAACCATAGTTTGGGAGACTTGTAATGGGACGGGATAGTCCTTGCAGCCACAAATCCTGGCCGAGTGATGGCAAGACTGTTTTCAATGACTGGCTGTCACCGGAGCTTCCTGTTAGGGTGTTTTTTTTTGTTTGTTTGTTTGTTTGTTTAAGTTAGGACCCTTCGCAGAAACAGGCATTCTTGTAGATTTTGCTTGTGGTTTTCTAAGAAAACAGAGCACATGACTGAAATCCAGGTCCACCATAACTGCCTAGCTTCATTTTATTTTGGATCCTCATTAGCCACAGGGGTCCATTTTCTATGTTTTCCTTTGTGGATTTTTCTTCATTTTAAATAGGGATGTTATTTTATTTTTAAAGCAGTAACTTGTAAGAATTTTCTGTACATCCTTCTCAGTCATGTGGACAGTTTTGTTTTTTTTTTTTCTTTTAACTTTTTCCCTTTCTCCTTGGGGCCAGGTCAGTTCCCAGCAGGGCCCCCAGAAACTTGGCTGGTCAATCTCAGCCCTTCACCTTTGGTGTAGTGGGGTTGCTCCACCTCTGTTGCAGGGCCACCCCACTGGCCCAGGGACCGGAAGATGGCCTTCAGACTGCCACAGGAGCTGTGGACCCCAACGCCTGGCTGTGGGGAACATGGCTGTTCAGACTTCTCCTGAGCACGCCATTGCTTTTCAGACAGGGGTGTCCTGATGACCGCCTGACCCAGCTTCCCCAGTCTAAGTGGGCACCTAAGCAGGGCTGTACTGTGAGAGCCACACCAAAGACCTCCCCCAAACTTGCCCCTTGGTTCAGTTCAATTCAGTCGCTCTGTCATATCCGACTCTTTGCGACCCCATGAATTGCAGCACGCCAGGCCTTCCTGTCCATCACCAACTCCTGGAGTTCACTCAAACTCATGTCCATCAAGTCNAATAGTAATTCCTGTATCATAGGGTTCATGCCCAGACTAAAGGTGAAAACCTATACAAAATAATTAGCACTGTGCTTGCCTAATAGGTGCCCCAAACAGGTCTTTTTCTTCCTTCTTCTCTTAACCCTATTTTTAAATTCAACTTTCTGGAGCAGTAAATGAATGAAAATTTTCATTTGTTCTGAGTGTTTTAGAAATTGCTAATTTTAAAACATTTGTTATAGAAGTCCAGATAAGGATTTGATTTCTTTTTAATTTTTATTTTTAATTGGAGGATAATTGCTTTACCCTATTGCCTTAGTTTCTGCCATACATCAACACAGACTAGCCATAGGTATACAAGAACTTGATTTCAAGGTAACTTTTACGTGTGGTTTGTCAGTCACTTGTATTAAAACAACTAGACAGATGTCTATATGAAATATTTTGAACAAACAAATGAGACCTTTTTAGATGGTAATATATATACAGGAGAAGGAACCAAAGAATAAAACGGATATTCTATTATTGCCATGAGGTTATTGCTAACAAACCGCCTGGTTTTAATGAAAGTCAGTATGTTAAAAAGTCCATTTATTTCCTAAGTCTGTGAGACCATGAGCCACTTCGAAGACTTTCAGTCGAGTTTTGCTGGAGTGTGGTTTACAATAGTAAACTTTATTTTATTTAGATGGTGTAAATCTGCAGTGCCACTCTCCAGTCATAGGTGTGTGTTTATGAACAGGGTTGTTACAACCAAGAGTGCAGGCTTCCTGCAGAGGAGAGGCATCAGTGCTACTCCAGTGGGCCCTGGATCCTCATCAGTGGGGAGGACTCTTTTTACTTGTGCCCTACTAATGACTCACAGAAAGGGAGAACTAATATGTCCATGGTGCTAGTGATAAACAGCCCGCCTGCCAATGCAGGAGATTTCAGAGAAGCAGGTTTGATCCCTGGGTTGGGAAGATCCCTTGGAAGAGGGCATGGCCACCCACTCCAATTATCTTGCCTGGAATATCCCATGGACAGAGAAGCCTGGTGGGTTACACAGTCCATGGGGTTGCCAAGAGCCAGACACAGATGGGTGACTTAGTATGCACACACGCATGTTTTGAACAGTAGAAGTCAAGGAACAGTTTGGAGGCTACTTTAGTAGGCAAATATGAGTGAAGAAAGACATGTTT
Organism: Neotragus pygmaeus; assembly: GCA_006410875.1. NCBI lineage: Eukaryota > Metazoa > Chordata > Mammalia > Artiodactyla > Bovidae > Neotragus > Neotragus pygmaeus. The sequence continues at coordinate 1,095,471 of SJYV01017288.1, forward strand.
TCTTCTACCAGCTGTTTCTAAGTCTTGGGGCGTTTGGCTTTGTGAATGGCTTGTGCAAAAAAAGGTCTCAGGAAGATGGAGTCTCCTGCTGCTCCCTGCCCAGGTAATACGGTACCTGTTTCCTGTGAATGATCTTGATTCCTTAAGGGTACTCAAGTCCAGCTGCTCTGGAGTATTTTTACACTTTTTTTTTCCCTACCGTGAAGTCACAGTTTATTTATCCCTTCCTTTCTGAAATGTTCTGTTTAAGCAAGAAGGACTCTAGACTGTCCTGCTTTACCTACCAAAGTCAGGCCAGGAGGACTCAAAAGGGCATGATTTCCGCCTCCCATCATGGAAAGCTGAAGAGACACCGTTTCTAGAGGGCTAGCTCTAAGCTGATGGGATTTATAGACATTTGACCCTGACGTGGCTTCTTTTTTTGCTTTCTTAACAGCAGTCTTAGCTGGCTCAACTGAATATAATATCCTTAAGAGTTTTAGAAGTAAAAAGTTACCATGAAGGTGCTAACTGTTTGACAAATTAGACACTGTTTCCACTTGTCAAAGGCCGGTGGAAGCCTTACATTAATTTCCCCAAGAGTATTTATTGAGGGCTGTCATTGTGCCCTTCTGAGTTTGAGGCCCAGCTCTGTGTCTCAGTCTGAGGAGATAAGTGCCTGCAGAGTACAGGTGTGTGCAGCAGGAGAGAAGAGGAGGAAGGAGGGAAGGAGGAGGGGGAGGCAGGAGAGGCGGGGCTGGTAGCTGGCGTGGGGGTGGGCTCCAGAGAGGAGATGGAAGATACCTAGCACTTGGCCAGGTGGGAGAGAGGGTGAGGGGCTTTCTCTGACGAGAGCATGCTCAGCAGAGGCTGGGAGGCATGAAAATACAAGTCGTGTTTGGGGTGCTATTACTAGAACAGATGGTGCCTGGCATTTGGGTGCAGTGGCAGGGAGGGGGAGAGCCAGATTGCAAAAGGTATTGCTTGCCAGGCTAAGAAGTATAGACTTGATCCTGTAAAGCAAGCGATAGCTGTCAAGAGGTTTTAAAGCAGATGATGTCATCAGAGCTGCACTTTGGAGGAAAGCTTTGGAGGCTGTGATGTGGAGGGGAGGCTGGCGTGGGGACAGATGGATGGCAGTGTTCGCTATGATGAGACTTTTGAAGTAGATCAGGTGAGAGCTGATGTTTGAGGTCTGAGTTAGTGGGAGGAAGAGAATGAAAGTCAGTTGAACACCTCTTATCGTGGATTTAGGGTGCATTAGCTCCTATCACGTTTGCAGAAACTTTGCAGAGTGCTGTTCTTATCCTCGTTTTGCAGAGAAGGAAACCGGCTCAGCCAAGCTTTGAACGCAAGTTGCCAGTCCTGTGTCACCAGGCTTTTATTTTTATTTATTTATGTCATTGTTTGTTTATGTTGGGCTGTGCTGGGTCTTCGATGCTGCTCCGGCTTTTCTCTAGTTGTGGCGGGAGAGCGTTACTCTCTGGTTGCAGTGCACAGGCTTCTCATTGCAGTGGCTCCCCATTGCAGAGCACATGTTCTAGGGTGTGTGGGTTCAGTAGTTTGAGGCAAATAGGCTAAGTACTTGCAGCTCCTGGGTTCTAGAGTGCAAGCTCAATAGTTGTGGTGCATGGGCTTAGTTGCTTCAGGGCATGTGGGATCTTCCTGGACCAGAGATCAAACCCTCATCTCCTGTGTTGGCAGTCAGATTCTTTACCACTGAGCCACCTGGGAAGCCCTCACCAGGCTTTCGGAACAGAAGGATGAAAACACCATAAGGGGTGTATGGGAAGATGTGTTTTGCAGTGGAGTAGATGCTGCTTCCAGAAACGAAAAGGGATACTTGGCAGCAGACTGAAGGCAGAGAGCAAGGCTGCTTCCAGGCTGGGCAGCAAGCGAGGGATGCTGAGTGTTACCAGGAACCGAAAACTCTCAGGGCAGGAAGGGCAGTTTGAGCCCCCCCTGGGATACCCAGCTGGGAATGCTCAGTGGGCAGGAGGACATTGGGTTTCTCAAGCGGCATCCCCTCTTACCTGTAGAAACTCCTTCACGTCCTCTGGATGGGCTTGGAATAGAGCTTCCATAGGAGGGGGTGGATTACAGCCTTTGCTCCCGTAGTCTCTAGTTTCAGAGCAGAATTGTGCATGCAGGAATCACCTGGGCCCTTACTCTGCTTGCACATTTCCAGGCCTGCCTGAAGGTGGTGTTTCAGTTGGTCTGGAGTGGGGTTTGGCAGCTATGTTTGTATCAGAATCTTGGGGTGAGTGAGGAAGGGTGCAACCAGATCCTGCTTTTGAGGATGTTTGACTCTGAATGGCCTAACTTGTCTTTTCATTTTACTTCTGTCATGGAGCTTTTGGGAGCTCNCCATTGCAATTGATATATTATTTGTTTTCAGTTCACTCCTAGGCTTGAAGCTCTTTGAGAATAGAAGGATATCTTGACTTTTCAATTGTATAGTGCCTGGCATGTAGGAAATATAATAATAGTTGGAAGGAGTGAAAGAATGAAGAGTCTATCTTAAAACTTTTGTTAAGTACTTGGGGTAAAAATAAATTAAAACAGAAAAAAATCAATGTGTGTTCATTCAGATTATAGTTTCTTTGTGCCTGTAAAATTTTGTATTGCCAATTAATTCAGAACTTGTTTTGCTTACTATAAGTTACAACTGAATTTTAAAAATAAATATCAACAAAGATATAAGGCTGAAAGAAGGGCAAGGAAAATATTGAATCAGCTATGTTCAAGCCTGTCCTTGTCCCTAGTAAAGACTATGGCTATGTGAATTTGACTGTATAGGCTTATGAAAATTAGCAATAGCTAAAACTTAATGTAACACTCTTCCAAAGTGGTGCTAATGATAAAGAACCCGCCTGCCAATGAAGGAGAAATAAGAGACATGGGTTCGATCCAGGGATCAGGAAGATCCCTGAAGGAGGGCATAGCAACCCACTCCTGTATTCTTGCCTTGAGAATCCCATGGACAGAAGAGCTAGTGGGCTTTATAAAGTCCACAGGGTCACAAAGAGCCGTACACGAATGAAATGACTTAGTACACACACACACAGGATTAAAGCTTACTTTGTGCTGAAAGCAAAGAGGAACTAAAGAGCCTCTTGATAAAGGTGAGTAAAGGAGAGTGACAAAGCTGGCTTAAAATTCAACATTCAAAAACTGTCCTTTGGTCCCATCACTTCATGGAAAATAGATGGGGGAAAATGGAAAGAGTGACAGACTTTATTTTTTTGGGCTCCAAAATCAGTGCAGTGCAGCCATGAATTTAAACCATGCTTGCTCCTTGGAAGAAAAACTATGACAAACCTAGACAATGTATTAAAAAGCAGAGACCTCACTTTGCCAACAAAGGTCCATATAGTCAGAGCTTTGGTTTTTCCAGCAGTCATGTATGGATGTGACAGTTGGATCATAAAGAAGCCTAAGCACCAAAGAATTGATGCTTTCTAACTGTGGTGCTGGAGAAGACTCTTGAGAGTCCCTTGGATAGCAAAGAGATCAAACCAGTCAATGCTAATGGAAATCAAGCCTGAATATTTATTGGAAGAACTGGTGCTGAGGCTGAAGCTTCACAACTTTGGCCACCTGATACGAAGAGCTGAATAACTGGAAAAGAACCCTATGCTGGGAATGATTGAGGGCATGAGGAAAAGGGGGCGACAGAGGATGAGGTAGTTGGATGGTATCATTGACTCAATGGATATGAGTTTGAGCAAAGTGGGAGATAGTGAAGAACAGGGAAACCTAGAGTGCTTCAGTCCATGAGGTTGCAGAGTCAGACACAACTGAGCAAGTGAAAGACAACATTGCAATGCAACACTTACTTTGTGGCAGCCAGTGTTCTAAGCATGCTGTCTGCTGCCTGTTTTTATCCTTACAACAGCTAAATGAGGTTGACATTATTATTTATTAACAGTTCCAATTTACAGTAAGTAAACTGAGCCACAGAGGGGCTAAAAGTTTTTTCACAAGTCAAACAACTGAAACAGGATGGATTTAAACTTTATCCAGTTTATCATTCAAAAATATTTAGTGTTCCAGGCACTCTTCTTGGCATTGGGGATACAGCAGTGAACGAAACAAAGTCCCTGCTAAATATGCAACTTGTGTGTATTTATACGATGTCAGATAGTAATATGGAGTTGAGGGGAAAGGAGTGGTTGGGTTGGGAAAGAGTGGTGTTTACAATCACATATACAGTAACCACAGAATATCTTTTAATAGAGTCACATTTGAGCAGAGTCATGAAGGAAATGAGCCATTCAGATACAGTGATACCTTGGGGAAAAATATTACAGGAAGGTTGAGTAGCACAAACAGATTTGCTTAGGTTCAGTTCAGTTCACTCGCTCAGTCATGACTGAATCTTTGTGACTCAATGGACTGAACAGCATGCCAGGCTTCCCTGTCCATCACCAACTCCCAGAGCTTGCTCAAACTCATGGTCATCGTGTTGATGATGCCATCCAACCATCTCATCCTCTGTTTTCCCCTTCTCCTCCTGCCTTCAAACTTTCCCAGCATCAGGGTCTTTTCCAGTGAGTCACTTCTTCACATCAAGTGGCCAAAGTATTGGAATTTCAGCTTCAGCATCAGTCTTTCCAATGAATATTCAGGACTGCTTTCCTTTAGGATGGACTGATTGGATCTCCTTGCAGTCCAAGGGACTCTCAAGAGTCTTCTCCAATACCACAGTTCAAAAGCATCAGTTCTTCATCACTCAGCTTTCTTTATAGTCCAACTCTCACATCCATACACGTCTACTATAAAAACCATAGTTTTGACCTGATGGACCTTTGTTGGCAAAGTAATGTCTATGCCATCTAGGTTGGTCATAACTTTTCTTCCAAGGAGCAAATGTCTATTAATTTCATGGCTGCAGTCACTATCTGCAGTGATTTTGGAGTCCAAAAATATAAAGTCTCTCACTGTGTCCATTGTTTCTTCATCTATTTGCCATGAAGAGATGGGACCGGATGCCATGATCTTCATTTTCTGAATGTTGAGCTTTAAGCCAACTTTTTCACTCTTCTCTTTCACTTTCATCAAGAGCCTTTTTAGTTCCTCTTCACTTTCTGCCATAAGGGTGGTGTCATCTGCATATCTGAGGTTACTGATATTTCTCCCAGGAATCTTGATTCCAGTTTGTGCTTCATCCAGCCTGGGATTTCGCATGATGTACTAAGCATATAAGTTAAAGAAGCACGATGAGAAGATACAGCCTTGATATACTCCTTTCCCAATTTGGAGCCAGT